>BGPR01003339.1:40503-140768 GCA_013235015.1 Araneus ventricosus | reverse complement strand
ATGGATTTCTGCGCCACTTGTCAAATCCAAAATTCGAAAGTAACTTCACGGAAAGAAAACTCGACTGCGAATTTTATTTATTCTAGATGTAGGTCACTTTTTACAAAAATATTTATCTGGATAATTATCCCAGGGATATTGGGATTTTTGATAGATATAGAATGTTTTTAAAAAAATAAATTCGTTCTTAGGGTCATTTTTGACACTCTTATTTGTGCTATTTACGTTATAGAATCTAGATTAAAATTGGGAAATCATTTTTTTGTATAAAAACACGTTCATTTAGTAATTTTCTATTTAATTTTTATTTTCATTTACTTTCATATTATATTTTGCTTTTAAATATATTGTTAGTAACATCTTTTTTAAAATATATATATAATTAATGCTAAATTATACAAAACTAGATGCTTACACCGCCTACTCGCTCAGCTCGTCAACCCCCAAGAATCACGTTGTGACTCTTTTGGGATCACTACGTGATCCGATCTCGCTTCGCTCGCTCGTTGTATAGTTATGAGTGCGTGCGAGTAATAGGAAATTATAAATACATTAATTATTATTAAAGTTTAAAAATTATTATTAATTATTACTAAAAGTAAATTAAAATTATTTGAGTAGCAGGAAGTTGTAACTAAATTCTTTTTTATAAACTAAAACTAAGTTTTCAATTACTAAAAACTAAATAATCTAATTATAAAATTAAATTTTCACCTTTATACCATATATATGTAAATGTTAGAAAGAAATTTGAATTCTAAAATGAAGGATAAGCTGTTTACAAATAAAAATTATTTTCCTCAATCAGAAATCAGGTACTTCAATCTTCTTGGTACATACAATTGAATGTTTTTTCAACAGTTTCATTAGCCCTAACTTCATTCCAACAAACATCTAAATATCCACAGTTATCCATGAATTGTTACTCTAAAAATGTATGTACACTGATGTATGCAGACTTTTTGCAATAATTATTTAGCTATGAAAGTTATAACTTTTTTCTCTGTGTAGATATTTTTTGTTAAAACCTCAGAGAATTTAAATCTTCAAAGGGTGAGTTAACTCATTTCACAAACTTTTAGTTTAAAAAGGACAAATTACAGTGACAAATGGCTTTAAATATGTTCAGATTCACTATTCAAAATTATAACCCATAATAATTATTAAATATACCTTTATAAAATTAGCAAAATAGCCTTTTTCAAAATTTTTAAAAAAATTCCAAAATTCTTGCTTTTTACACCAAAATTTTGAACATGCTTTTTTCCCACTGAAATAATGATAAAAAAATCTTCGCTTCATGGAAAAAACAACAGAATCCTGTCATAGTCAACTATCTTCCTGTAGCTCGGAAACTTCATTCCGTACACAAAAACGCTTGCTTCGATTTTGTACATTCCGATAGAATCGTCTTAGGAAGGATTCCTCAACAGTTTCAGTTGTTCAACAGTTCTCTTTTTCGACGATTCCTATTTATAATTGAATCTGCCGACTTAAAATGATTTTGAAAAATTTCGTTGTCTCTGATCAAATCAAACTAAATTCGCCGAATCGAATGTAAACAAAACAAACTTGCGAGCTGTTGCTAAACGGTGATTAAGATATTTGACCCTTCTTTGACGCCACGTAAGAGAATTATATAAACAGATCTTGACTTTCTCATTCTGTTTAAAAGTTGTATCAAATAACTTTTACAGAATTTTAAAAAAATGTTTAAGTTAATTTTCTTTAACGCTAATTAAAAATTATAAGAAATTACTGTTAAAATAGTTGCAAATATTATAGGCATTTACAGTAGTTTCTCAAACTAAGACATACTTTTAAAAAATTTTAATAATAAAACTGTTTACTACATAGGTTTTTAACCTTTTCTTTTCGGGGAAAAGATGCCATACCAGCTGATTATTTTCCTTTGGGAATATACTGGTATATCCCTGGTATTTGGGAATACTCTGGTATAAAATGGAAATAATCTTCTAATTCAGCAGTCATTAATTAGAAATACCATATAAATAGCCTAAGAATAGTTATAATCCCATAGGCCTCCCATATATGTATAACTCTTTAACTGCGGGTGTGATTTATAAACCACATATATTAGAGAGAACTCGCAGTTAAAGAGTTAATAATATAATGCTTTGAAATTAAATTCATTGCAAAGTTGCGATTTTGATACTTATTTTTAAATAAGTTCTTCAAATAATGTCTTAATTTCAAATAACGTCTAAAAAATTAATTACCTCTTTTTACACAAGCTTTAAATCCCGAGTGCTACTTGCAAGGATTATAATGGGGGTTAGGGAACATAATTTTCGTTTGAGAAACATAGAAATAAATTTAAGATTGCCACTGAACTTTTGACGACCAAGATAACGATTGTGAGTTGCAAAATGTATGATATCATAAAAACTATAAAATACATTCTATAAGAACACCATTTCTTTTTATTCATTGTCGATTTTTTGCACGATTTTATCTAATAATTAATATTTTTATACACTCACAATGGGTTTTAAACCCCCTATAAACGTTTGTTTTATCCGGGAAAGTACAAAATATTGATTTGGACTTAAATACTCCACATAAGAAATCAGACAAAAAGGTTGAAAAAGAGCAAAGATTTTCAAATTTATGAAACTGTATCGTACTTGCAGCACATCAAGACATGTTCCAATTGCCATCAAAATTTTTTCTATCTTTTTTGCATAAAAATGCAACTTTTCCTCACTATTACAATTTTAAAAAAGAAAAATGCTTTTTTTTTCGTTCCACTCTAATGACCACCTCTTCACATGCATCTTTTGCAAATTGCAGTGCTTCCTAAAAAAAGTTCATTTCTTTTGCCTAAAAAAATCTTTTGACTTTTCATCTTGATAACCTATTTATATTTTTTGTTCTTCATGCGAACCATTCTCGCCTCGTGGCAGAAATTTAAAATATTATTTTTTTATTGCAGATTTCATTTCCCATGGTACCTAAAACGTTTATACCAAGTTTCATCGATATTCGTCAACCAAAGCGGAGACTAAGTAGGTCTAAATTGGGTAACTTTAATTATAACCACCCTGAACATCAAGTATTAAGGTAATTTAGAAATCCTGCTGTAGAAAATAAAAGACATATTCTTATTCAAAATTCACATAATTTTCGTACTTGTTAATATAAAATTTTTATAGTGCTTTAAAATGTTTATAAGCAGAGACTTGAATAAAATCTTTAAAAACAAGCCAATTTATAAACAATCTTTCACTTTCGTAACTTAAATATTAATAATTTAATGTTTATAGTGCAAATGCTGTGAATTTTAAAATGCTTGTAGTATAGAATTTAAACGGTATTTCAAACGTTATTCAATATTCCTTTGAATATATTTTTGTCCATCTCTCTGACAGAATTTCTGAAAAGTGATTTCTTTGACTCGGGAGTCAATATATTCGAAACCATATTCGAGTTTGAATTATCGAATTCTACACATTTCTTATATTTAATTGTGCTCGACATCCCACAAATGGAAGAAATTAAATTCAGCCTTTTCGCGGACGACACTACTATTTTTTGCACCAATGAACTCTCAAATGTAATCTCTTTGAATCTAACTGAACTTGAAACATTTGTAAAATTGCTAATGCAATGTAAAATCTAAATTAATATCACGAAATATCAAGCAGTTTGTGTCTCATAGAAAAGAAATCTTCCAGCTCCACCCAAGCTTTTCATAAAAATTATTCCCTGTAAAATTGAAACAGGATACCGTGGCTCTGGATAGACACCTGAAATTCCAAAATCGCATCCGAAACCAGCGGCAGTGGTTTCCCAAAATATTCTCGTATCCGCCCTAATAGAGGTGGGAAAAAATGTATAGAGCGGCCGTAACATGGACAATTCCCTAAGAAAGACAGAAAACTCACGAACTGTTCGCGCCTTTCTTTTGCGTCGTACAATGGTGAAGAAACCGAATATACAATTTGAATGCCTTTTTTGAAATGAAAATTGTGTTGATTGAAAAGAAATTTGGGCATGGATCTACAATTAATGTTAGAAGACATCATACTAATTTTTATTTATCTAAGTCACAGGGAGTAGATGCTATCGTGTTAACACAGCGATATGCGATTATACAGACCAACAGACAGTTAATACTCTGACAGATTTGGTCCAAAATTCGATTCGGACTTTTATTCTGCATAACTAAACTGCGTATGAAATTTTATGTATCTAGCTGTCTAAGTTTTTGAGTTATCGTGTTCACACGATCACGGACAGACAAACAAGCTTCCCGTGGACGGATTTTGATCTCACTTTGAAGGAAATATACAAATTATGTGTAAAGATAACATACCAAATTTCATCCCTGTAGCTGAAATATTTTTTGAGTTACAGACACATAGACAGAAATAATTTCAAAATTTTGTTTTTCCGACTCAGGAAGATCTAAAATGTGCAGATACATCGAAATCTGGAGTTTGAAATTTTTTTTTCTATTACAATATTTTCTCTTTTCATACTGCGTATACGAGAAAGTAATAAATTACTACACACTTCAAAAGTGCTGAAACCAAATTATTACCCTTCATTAGATCTGACTCCAATCTCTCACAAAACAGTAAAATTCTAATTTAAAAAACTATGCTACGACCTCTGATTAGTTAGATTTACTTATTTGGGCCACTGCAGCTAAGTCGCATACAAATGAATTAAAAGTTATAAGAAACAAAATTGTCCGCCAAATAAGTAACATGCTGTCCATATGTAAGAAACTATAAATAATTTCCGTCGAATGGCGCTGTATTACCTTTAATTAAATCCAAAATCCTATTATATAATACTTCACTCTCCATTCTTCTTGACTTTCTCTTAATTCTTTTTCTAATTTTTATGTTAGATAACGGTAAATATTATGATTTCATAATAATAAGGTACTTCCGATTTTACTCTCTAACTGTTTTTGTAATATCACATAGAGGAAGGTCCAGATGCTAAGATCTCTGAGCTCGAGCACTACGTTAACCAACACAACCATTGCTTTATCCCACACTTTAAATTAAAACACCTGCCGGAATATACAAATTCAAGCTTTATATATAAAAAAAAATACAAGTCGAAACTGTTGAAGATGGTAATTTACATTTTAAATAGAATTTATATAGAAAAAATTTGAATAGAAAAAGTGGTAATCTTAAAGGTGCGTATACACTTGGCGAACAGGACATGATTAAAACAGTTAGTTTACGATTCGCTGCGTGTTTGAGGAAATTTTTCAAGACAAACAGATTGCGTTCCATAGAAATGGACGAACGGGCTTGGAATCTGTCAATCATCGCCGTTAATCAGCGATAACGGATTGTTTTTTTGAAAGGAGAAGGGCGGAGGCGGTGTTGAAAATTTATGACTTGGATCATTTTTGTATAAGTTTCGAGTCGAAAAGCGAAGATTTTGTTTAGTCTCACAGGGTATTGGAATAAATTATTCTCATTACGAATGCATCTCGTTCCATCGGATTGCGCGAACAACGTAGACTTTGAACCCATTATTCAACAACTCAGTGATAGAGGAAGGATTCTTAATGGGAGGCGGGGGGGTCTTTGGAAGAGCGTTCAACTCAGCAGGAAGAAAATCATGAAAAACAATAAATAAAATGCGATTAATTTAGAGAATTATTGAATTTACGCTTGAATTAATTGAGTAGGCAACTTTATTATACATCAAAATTAAAAAAAACCATAACGGAGATATTTACTTCTACAGTGTATTAAACAAGTAATTATAATTAAATACAGTCCAGATAACACTCTCCAATTTCAGAGGCCACTCTGTTTAGTAATCAGGGCTGTATGTTCAAAATAGCAAAATAAGGTCAAACCTTCTTAAAATTAATGTCAAAAAAGGACATATTCGAAATATTAATTAGAGTACTTATTTCCTCGCTTTTTATCATTAGGAAACTTTTATCTTTTATGAAAAGGAATCCTACTAGATTACAATACATACAATACTCTATTACAAAACCAAAATTTAAGTGAAAAAATTCCAAACAACTCCATAAACGGATTTGCGAAGAAGAAATTCTGTTCTTAGCCATGCAGAAAGATATGATCGCATTTATATGTCGTTTTATCATAGTCCCGATGCATTCGTATTCATTTTAATTCATTTCGATTATAGGTCTTTTCATGCATTCGCCGTTTTTCGTCAGTCCCTTGAAAGACGTATAAACGGTGCTTTACTCTATATCAACTACGATTTAACAAAAATGTTCTATAATATTTTTGCAGCTTGATTATTGATGAATAAAAAGTTGTTATTCTCATAATAAATCACTAATAGTAAAAAATCCATTAAAATGAATAAAATTTTCAGACTCGTAATAGATGGTTGGGTTTTCAAACAGTTTTAAAAATTTCAAAAATGTACTGTTCTTATTTTCGACATTATTTAGCTAATATCCAAATTCAATGCGCTGCGTTGCTCTAAATATTATTTAACATTAAAACGTTCGTAACGTATTTGCTGAGATAGAAATTTTATTCAATACCAAAATTACAGACACGCCTGTTTCTTTCTTTTTTTTTAATAAGCTGTTAAGAATTATATGCATTTTCCTTCCCTTTCTCTCTAAAAAAACACCTAATACTTTCCATTTTTATGTTGAATTTTTCATTAAAGAATTCAGTCTAGAAAAAAAAGGAATAGTCACAGCAAAAGTGATTCTTTATACGCTATGCAAAACTTCTAACAGTTCCCGCTAAAACAAAAACATCTTCACAGCCGCAGTGAATTCAATAGCAGCAATACAGCCTCTATGACCATTCTTTCTTCTTGACTAATAGAGCATAATTCTGAATCTGTCCTCTGGAGAAGAGAATTAATAGCGCCAGAATCAAGGTATCCGGTTTTACTCACTCTCACCTTCGGAAATTCAATTTTTAAATAAACAACCTCACGTCAGGTTGGATTAGTCCAAAAACAAAACAAATCGTATTTTTACGAGTCCCGCTTCCAAAGTGTTAATTGTCACACTATTTTCCCTTTGCTTTTAACAAATTTTTTTAAAACAGTATTTTTTTATGATTTACAACAATACTTTTTATTGTTATAAAAATCAAACTAATTTAATTGTGTCATCAAATCGCTTAATCATGTAAACATTTTTCTGTTATACAGCCGTGGTTAACAGAGTTTGCTTTCTTTGATACATAAACTCCAAAGTAGCGTGTCACTTACACAGTTTTAATATTACATACTTTTTAAAATGTTCCTCAACTAAAACCTCATTCAGTGAAGTGGTTTTTACTTTATTTGATAAGTTTTGAGAAGTGAAATACTTTGTTGCACCAACTTCAAACTGATTCTTTTTACGTGATTGGAAAAAATTATTTTCGTTTTACTTTCTAATAACCGATTAATGCTTCCTTTTAATTTCGCCATTATTATGCTTCCGGTTCTTTTCTTTTAGCCATTCTAAACGGCCGCAGTGGCCTAGCGGTAAGGCTTCAGTTTCGCGGCCGGAGGGCTCCAGACTCGAAACACCGATTCTCCAGAAGATCCGACGTGTATGGCGCCCATTGCACGCCACGCAGTGGCCAAATGTCCTCCCGCTTGCGTGGTGTGGAAGCTTGGAGAGGGTGCCAGCTAAGGTTTCATCCTTGTCATCTGACCACGGTTCAAAATGACAAGGTCCGTCCCAATAGCACTCGTATTTCTTCAGAACTGGACATTAATGTAACTAAACTAAACTTTAGACATTTTAATTTAGATGAATTTATAATTTGGCCATGTCCGTAGACATTTAGTTACAAACACTTAATATTACAATTATTTCGAATTTATATTTTTCAGTCTTATCAAACAACAAAGGTAAAATAATAAATAGTGATGCATTCGAATTTATAACTTTACAAAGTTGAATAACATTTGCAGGAAAGGAAGTATTTATTTTCTTTTTGCCTTCTAATTTTAAATTTTAACTTTCATATCAATTTTTTCCAACCATTATAATTTGGGTCTCCTTGATTTTAGATATTTGGATTAAGAAAACATAAAATTTGGCTATGGTAGACATTTAGTTCAAAACACTTAATATAAAGAACATTCAAACGCAGGTTAAGAAAAAAAATATTCCTTTTAGCGTTAATTTCAGTTTGCTAAAATCTCATATTTTAAATCTAATCTTACAATATCTTATCAAACGACAAAGCTGACATTTGAAGTACAAATGCGCTCGGAATTAGTAACCAACCAAATTAAATAAATTGCAAAAAACGAAAACACTTACTTTCGTTTTGCTTTCTATTATAGATTTTAAGTTTTATTTTAATTTCACAACCATTATAATTCAGGTCTCTTTGGTGTTAGATATTTTGATTAAGGAAAAGAGTTTCACCATTAGCTATTTTGTTCAAAATTTTTTAATATTAAATGTTCTATCTCAAATGCAGCACAGAAAAAGTTCATTTCTTTTGGTAATTTAAATTTTTATATAAAATTCACATTTTTAACTTCATCAAACAACAATGAAATTTTAAATAAATAATATACAGATTAGTAACTTGTAACAAAGATGACATATGGTGAAAACTTATTACAAAACTAATGTTGTAAAAAATTGTTGTCATGAATAAAAAAAACTAAAATTGTTTAAAAAATATATAATATTTGTATTCTTTATATTTATAACTTATATTTCATTTTCATGAATTCTTTCTCTCTTTTCTGCGCATGGAACAAGAATATACTCTTTTTTCTTACACTGGGCCACTGAGCACTTTTATTTCCTCACTTCTTTTAAGTTTTTTCTAGCTGGTCTTGGGGTTCGGATACGAGAGAAAAGGCTAATTTCTGCATTCTATTAATACATATTAATATTTTTTGGTTCCGATCCACTTCCATCTTACAGAGAAAAAGGCAAAAAAAAGTCAAAGTACACGCATGTCTAAATATGAATCAAGTTCGAAGCAGATTCATGGGGCCAGCGAATAAGCATTAACCCATCACCAACTAAATAGCGAATCTCTTTGGAATTCTTCGATAAGCCATTGGTTGTGGCTCGCCAGCAAGCACTCTTATGCCGTTTCGCGGGTAATAAAATAACCCCTACATTTTTGTGAGCATCTGTCACAAACGATTCTATTCTGGCGATCTGCTCGCAAGTGTATACGCACCCTTCATAGTAAAGCGTTTGGGCTCAGAGGTTAAATAAAATCTAAAATAATATGGCATGTATATAATAATAAGTTTTTTATTTCAAATTTAGATACTGTAATGGATTTATGCTGCTATTCAGATGACCTTTAATTGAGATAGGTTGAAATTGAATTAAAATTTTAGTTTTAATTCTGCTTCTCATTTATTTGTTATATAGTCAATTTGAAAAAAATGTATTAGTAGAAATAGATATATCTTTTGACATTAATCCGGCATTAGAAGTTTGAATAAATCAGTATTTTATGCGATCAATTTTTCTTTTGGCCAATTTCACTAGTCCTTTTCAGAGTGATTGTTATCATTCGTATTGTTTTGCGTTTTGTTATATATATCTCATTTTATATTTCTCTACTTAAAATTTATAGCTGAAAAAAATAAGTTGTACTCGTAATTAAAAGACAGTTTAATTAGCCGGTCTCTTCGAGAAACATGAACGAGCTGAGCATTAATCTAAATAAGTTTTGATACAGGATAATAAAATTGCTTGCCGATAGCTAACAGACATTTGGATAAATTACGTAACAGTAACGATATTTTGATGAAATGCAATGAAAACACACGATTCAACACGATCCAACTCCACGATACAACGTCACAATGAGAGACATCGCTGGGGGAGGAAAAGGAGTATTGCCGAGATCAATGTGAACGACTGATGACCTCAGGGACGCACTAGACAATAGATGAAAAAAACCGTCATTTTACCTAGTTGCTATTTTTGGCACTCGTCTTTATAAGTAACTGTGAATCACTCCAGGGCAAACATTGGTTACTACTCTCAACTGTTTGCCTGTGGTTCCACTACACGTGGCAGATCGCCTCTAAGCTCTTTTCGTACTCTTTCACATTTTTTAAAGTAGATACTCTACTGCATTTGACTTTTTTACAGAATATCTTTGATAATTTGAAATATCCAGAATCCGAACAAATAGCAGCACCCAATAGTTCGATTCCCGAGGTTTCACTGTAGTTTATGTATTACATTAATTACTAGTATTCTTTACTAAGGTATTAAGTCTAACAAAAATAGAAATTACTTGTTTCCGATTTATGATAAAAGTCAATCACATTCTTTAAAGCTTGCAACTCAAAAATCAAATATTTTTAATGTAGCGTGACAGCTGGAAACAACTGAGATAATAGCTTGTTTCATGGTTAATGCTTTAGGGAATTGTTTTAAAACCGCATGATGGCTACTGAAAATACCATACCTCTTTCAAATCGTAACTGTAACCCCATTTCTCTTCGCGATATCTTTTGTTTCGAACAAAGCATAAAGAACCGGCAGATTGTTAAAATTTTATTTAAATTTACGGATATCGTCTTTATTTTGCAATTGCTATAATATTTTAAAACTTCCACCATGTAATCAGTAATTTTCCTCCGTATCATGCATCATTCCACTTAAATTTCTAAAACCATGCTTTTGGATATATTCTATTCGAAAAATAATTTCATTTAAGAATAATAATATTCGAAACAATATAGTATCTTCTGGGTTATTGTTTTAGTTTATTCAATATGCAATGCACTATTTATATGCCATGTTGAATAAATAAATGACATATCAATTGTCAAATAATACACTCATGTCCATAAATTAAGGATAATTCAGAATCACACAGAAATTGAACTCCAAAATAAAAATTTCACCTGTAGAATTATCACACACATCTTGAAGAAGAATATGCAAATTACAGGAAACCACCAGATGGCGCGGATAGTATGTCACAATGACGAGAGTGTAAGAGAGGGGCATTTAAGGAATGGTGGCAAAGAAGTAAAATTATTCACAAGCGCTTTAAAAGCCTTTCAGTGCAATAACCGCATAGTTATGGCACAAAGGAAGCATTTGGATGATTTTTTACGTAGTAGAATTATCGGACGACTGGAATGTGGACGTACCCAGCTGGAAGTATCCGAGGAACTTGGAATCGCCCAGAGTGTCATTTCCAGGCTTTGGCAACGATTCCAAGATGATGGTAATGTGAGTAGATGTTACAGCACAGGTCGCCCCCGAGTTACAACGCCGAATGAGGACCGGTATTTGGCAGTTACTGCCAAAAGAAACAGACGGAGCACAGCATCAGACCTGTCTCGTCAGCTCTCTTCAGCTACCGGTACGACAGTTTCAAGGCAGACCGTGTACAGACGCTTAGGGCACATTGGTCTATATGCTCGTAGGCCTGTCAGATGTGTTCCATTTACCGCAACTCACTGTCGCCTGCAATTAGCCTGGAGTAGAGAGCTTGCATTGTGGACACCACAACAGTGGTCTTGTGCGATGTTTTCCGACGAGTCCAGGTTTAGTTTGCAGTCTGATTCTCGCCGGACTTTCATATGGAGAGCGCCAGGTACACGTTACCACCAAGAGAACACCATTGAACATCGTTACGGTGGTGCAGGATGGCTCGTTTGGGGAGGAATTATTTTTGGTTCCAGAACTGACCTGCATGTTCAGAGTGTAACGATGACAGGCCACATCTATCAGGATGTCATTCTGGAACAACATGTACGTTTGTTTCGGGGCGGCATGGGTGCTGAATTTCTGTTTATGGATGACAACGCCCGTCCTCACCGTGCAAACATTGTAGACGAATGCTTCAATCGGAGAATATCACCCGTATGGATTGGCCAGCATACTCACCGGACTTGAATCCAATAGAGCATGTGTGGGATATGCTTGGCCGACGAATTGCATCTCGTCAACCCCCTCCCACCTGTCTACCGGAACTTCGGAGGGCATTGCTTGATGAGTGGTGTAATATTCCCCAAGATCAGATTGATAATTTGATACTCAGCATGCCTAGGCGTTGTAAGGCCTGTATTGCATCGTCCGTGAGACATACTCCGTATTATCCATCATACTAACCATGTTATACTGTTTTTTGTAAATAGGTTCTTTTTGAAATTTGCTCCAGGAAGTAAAAATCGCAATTTTTATTAATTATGTCAAACATATAGCATCTGTTTTGCTCTTTACCTTTTGTTTAATAAATAGACTTTACAAATAAGTCAAATTTGCTTTGCTTCTGTCTCTTTCTTTGCCTGAACTTCATTGTCCTTAATTTATGGACATGAGTGTAGTTCTTAGTTCAATTTGGACAAGTTGTCTCTTGTCCATTTGAGATAATGTAGCGCAACTTTCATACCCAGGACCGATGTCTGGTATAGTGCCTTGTAAAACGAAAACCGGAAGTTGTTCTAAAACAAAGATGTTCTATGTAGCATAATAAACAGAGAAAAAAAATCTATCTCACATGTAGATAAAGTTTTATGGTAATTTAGAACTGCTACTGTATATAATAAAACCCATACACTTATTCAAACTTTACATGACTTTCATACGTTTTAGTATATAATTTTCAGCAAGTTTATAGTGCTTATCAACGTTTGTAAACTGATTCTTAAATTAAACAAATAAAAATAAACCAATTTATAAATGATTTTGAATTATATAATGAAATTTCAATAATTTAATTTTTGATGTACAAATGCTGTAAATTTTCAAATGCTTATTTTATAGAATTTAAATGCTATCTTAAACGACATCCGTTATTCTTTAGGAATTTCTCTTGTCCTTTTCTTCGTCAGCCTTTCTGAAAAGTGTTTACTTTGACACTGGAATTAATATATTACAAACCGTATGTTATTATTTCACCGACCTTCAATTATTGAATGCTACACACTTTTTATATAAGAAATAGCTAAATTGAACATCAAAGATATCCCACTAATCGAGGGAACTGACATCAACCTCTTTGCATACAACGTTGCTATTCTTTGTGCTAATCAACACCCAAATCTAATATCAGAAATATTCACTGAGCACCTCCAAAGACTTGAAAACTGGCTAATCCAAGGGGAAATCCAAATTAACATCAGTAAATGTCAAACAGTCTGCTTCTTATAGAAAAGAAATCTCGCACTACCCAAGCTTTTCAAAAACATTATTCCCTGAAAAAAAGAAACAGTATATCTTGGCGTAACTGGAGATAGACACCCAACTTTCTAAAATGAGATAAAAAAATTTAGAGAAACTGCAAATGTGACAAATGCAAATTATTCCCCATAATTGGATGTGACTCCTAGCTCTCTCAAAGCACTAAACTCATACTTTACAAACCTATGCAATGTCCTCTTATTAGTTTCGCTTCAGCTATATGGGCCACTGCAGCTAACGTTCATTGAAAGCAATTAAAAGCACTACAAAAAACTGCTCGTGAATAAACAACTTGCCATGGTTTTTAAGAAGAAAGAATATCCAAAAATATCTACAACTAACCTCTCGCAATGATTACGACAAACCGGCACTCTGAGAAATTACAGAATACGGCCCCAAGACAATCAGAAGACTGGTCAGCAACTAACCCTCCCAATGCGTACTGTCCCACCGCATTAGCTTGACTCCTGAACGAAGGCGAATGGCGGTTTCGGGAATGGCGGCATCGGGATTTTGTATTACCTTTAAGTAAATACAAAATCCCGATGTATAATAACTCAATCTTCTATCTTTTCTATCTCTTAAATTGTTTTTAATCCCATATTATGTAACAACAAGCAATATTATTTTATATTAATAATAAGGCACTTCCGATTTTGCCCTGAAATTGAATTTATAATACCACATCTCTAAAAGCAATAGCATTGTCCGAATGTTAAGAAATCTCAAGTTTAACCACTTGTTAAACCACGTCACCGTCGATATGTTTTAGACTACTTTTGCAATTACCAGCCCGAATACATAAATTCAGACCTTATATAAAACACAGTTTACTCTCCATATCTAAAACTGTTAAGAAATCAAAATTAAAATTTTATATAGAAAATATTTGAATAAAAACAGTGGTAAATTCTTTTAAGCGTCTCTTCTTATATACTTACTATTCTTACAAATGCCGTTTCAAAGGCGCTTTCTTAAATTGCTATTTTCGGTGCATATTTTCACCAGCACGTATCGCTATTCCTAAACGGAAATACAACAAAATTCATTCACTTCATATATTCTCCACTAATCAGTACAATTACACGCCAGTCTCGGAAGTTCTATAAGGAGGAAAGAAATGACGCCACCTGATGACACTGCAACTAATTATATATTATATAAATAGATTAGAATTTTTATTTATTTATTATTATAGTAATATTAAGATATAACCGAGGTAAAAAACTGTCCATATAGGATTATTCTGCCAGCATTAATCGTATATTGAATTTATAAAAGTTATCGTAAAGGCAATAAATGCGTCTACTGAAAATTTTTTTCTCGTCTGAAAATTTCACAAGGTGTATCCGAGGTTTCCAAATGGCAACACGCTTTTTCATTTCATAAGTAGAATCTTAGTGAAAAAATTATCCTGTTTATAAATTTTGCCTAAGATAGTCATCGAGGGATATTTGAAATTTTATGTTTTCTACATGAAAATGTGGTCTTGATTGTTTATCAGATTTTGCCAGCTATTTTCAGGACGTCGATAGTAATATTTTGATAATGTGACATTTTAAAATCATTTTTATAGCTATTATTAGACATGTTGCAGTAGAAAACTGCATTAATCATAAAATAAATCTGTTGAAATTTTCTGGAAAATAAATTGATAGTGTGCTGCTAAGACGAATTCATGAGGGCTGTAAATTTTAACTAAACTGAACTTGAATTGGAATTGCGAGTATGCTCAAAGAACCAACATTTAAAACAAAATAAAATAGTTCAATTATTGTTTAAACGAAATTTTGACATTAATGTTAAGATAAATAGCTTGCTGAGAGAAAGATAAAATTTATTCTTTTTTTCTTTGATTTATTTCATTAACCGTTAAAATGTAAATCTGCTTTCTGGCAAATTAGTAATTAATAGATATCATTTGTCATTACGACGGAACTCATAATAAGAAAACACATGTAGATGTAGAACATTTTCTTACTACGAACGCGGAAAGCAAGTCACAGAAATTTTTATTATTCTTTATTTTTGCAAAAAAATGATCTTCAATCTTTTCACTTAAAAACAGTGGGATAAACTTATCGAAAATTAATTCTCCATAGCTCTGAATGCCAGTCCACTTAATTTAAACTAGTAGTTCTGTAAACAGTAGACTTCGCATTTGAAAAAGAAAAAATCTGTTCTCCGTCGAATATTTAAACTTTTAGACATTTTTGAAATAGATTTATTTACATAAGTTTCCATTTTTATCATTACTCACGAAATTGCTATTAAATGTCTGACTTTTTATAGTATTAAGGAAATCAACATTAATTGACCCGATATTGGCGAAATTATTCAAGTGTGTTATGGTGATAAACTTGTCTTTGACTCTCCAAACTTTTAAATCATTAAAACGACCAAAGTTTTGTAACGGGATTCAAAAATAAAACTAATTCCATGTACAACGTGTTTTATGACTTCAAGGAACATTTATGCCAAATTCGAGAAAAGTGGATAATGCGTTTGAAAATGATTGCGTGACAAAAAAAAATGTACAGACAAACAGACAATTAAGTCAAGTTGAATCAGGAACTAGCTTCGCTTCTTCAATTATTTTAATTTGGTTCTCGTATTAGTTTTGTTATTTTTACTCATAAGAATGAGCCATTTATTATTTATTGTTCTACTTCAGATAGGAGTATAAATTTCAAATCCAGCAGGATTATTCCACATGATGTCTTGAAAAAGTAATCAGCTATTAAAAAGAAAAAATTTGTTGGAACTTCTTTGATCGAGTATTAAAAATTGAAAGAAAACGACAAGGAACAAAAACTATTCATAAAATGAATACAATGTGGACTCGAATAATAAAATTTATGAAAAAAGAAGAAAATTATGAACCATCTGTATGTAAATTACCAAGAAGGATAGCCTCATACTCAAAAATATCAAGAATAGATAAATAATTCATTTTTTATGCACTTTAATTAAAAAGCTGAAACTGAATTCAGAAAGGCGTAAGAATACCTCTTTAATATGAAAAAGACATTTTTTAAAAAATAACGGCTGTCTACTTAAATTGAAATGTTCCATTATCTTGGAAAAGATAACCACAAATATTTAAAACTTCCAAAATCAGCTGTAATTTCTTAGGCATTGTTGTTTTCTCGGTAACAGATATTTTAAAAAAATAAAAGTCATAACTTCAAAATGAATGACATTTGAAGTTTTTTAATTGAAACAGGAATTTTTGTTATATTATTCCGCAATAAGATATTTTTGTAAATATTCATAAGAACCTCTTATAAAATCCTCAATTTCAAGAATTATCTGCACTTCGACGCTGATGGATTAGAATTTAATATTTATAGAACTCAGGCGTTGTCTCGTCCCCGTCATCCGACCGCGGTTGAAGATTACTAGGTCCCAAAATAATTCTGTCGTTGCTTCAAACCATTTTAGTTAAAAATGAAGGAATAATAATAAATAAAAAATAGAAACAAAGCTAATGTTTATTAATAACTTGAAAGAAACAACTGAATTGATATCTAAGAATGAATACAGCGTCTAAAAAATAAAAAACAAAATCGCTTATCTTCTTTTGACGTAGAGAAGTAAGCCTCCTTGAAGATTCGATCCTGCGCCAGCGTTTTGCAAAAACATCACGTCGGTCGTTGTAGCGGCGGTGTGCTGTTCTACATAGCATAACGCCACATGAAGACCATTAGCAGAATTTCTGCGTTATACGAGACAAATTGAGTGGTCTTCTTTAGCACATTCCTCGGGATAATATTCATCTTGAATCTTTACCATGAAAAATATGTCATGTAGAAAAGTGATACTTTACTTCAACAAGAATTTATTCATTCACATGACAGACACTTCAACACGATCAACACTTCGACGCAACGTAACAAGGAGAGGCTTCGATAGGGAAACACATACAAGATCAATGATGCGAAAACTAACTTGACTCGGGCAGACTAAACAAAATATAAAGCTAACACCCGCCACTTTTAAGCCAGTTGGCTATTTTTTGCGCCCGTTTTTATTGTGACCGTGAATCACTCCAGCATAATGATACTGCTCTGAAGTTGTTTGCCTACGGTTACAGGTTATGGAATTGCCGCTAGCTCTTTCCGTAGTATTTCACAGAGCGCCTAAACTGAATACTCTATTGCTTCGGTATATCAACAGTATTTTACCGAATTGAATCCGAACAGAGATCAGCCCCAATAAGTTCGGATTCTTGAGGATATATTGTATTTCAATCTATTTTATTAATTAACAGTATTTTTTAAGAAATAAATCATAACGATAAATGAAAATTTAGATGTTAAGTTGTTAACTTCTGTATATCCTAAATTCATCAATTACATTAGAACCTGTTACTCTAAAATCAAAGATTTTAACACTGGCGTGAGAACTAAAAACAACAGAGAATATAGCTATCTTTACGGTCAAAGTTTCAGTGAAGAGTTTGAGAACCGATTGCAGCGCTGCTCAAGAAGCAGGATGGTCACTGAAAATACTATTCCTATTTCAAATCGTAATTAATTGTTTTCCTTTAATTAATGTGTCATGCATTATTTATATGTTATGTTGAGCTAATAGTTCTTTAATCAACATGGACAGGATATCTTTTTTGTTCATTTGGGGCAATGTACAACTTTCATACCCAGGGCCGATTTCCGGATTAATGCTTCGACAAAACGGAGTCAATTTCATGAGTTTCACATGTGTTAATATAAAATGCAAGCAAGTTTATAGTGCTTTAATACATTTGTGAAACGAGTCTTATGATCTGAATCTTAAAAACAAACCAATTTATAAATTATCTTTCGTTTTTGTAAATAGCATTTTAAAACTTAAATTTTTGTACTGCAAATGTTGAGAATTTGAAAATGCTTATTATATAAAATTTAAATACTATCTCGCACGTTATTCATTAGTCTTTATGATTTTTTCGTGCCCCACCCTTTAAAAGATTTCTTTAGCTCGGGAATATATATATTCCAAGCCATATGTTTTTATTTCTTCGACTTTGAAATATTAAATACAACGCATATTTTTATATACGCCAGTGATAAATTGTACATCAACGATATGCCACAAATCGAAGAAACTAATATCAGATTAATTTCAGACGGACATTGCTATTATTTACACCATTCAACACCCAAATGTGAATCTGAGGAAATCACCGAGCACCTCCAAACACTTCAAAAATTGCTAATTGACTGTAAAATCCAAATAAACGCCCGAAAATGTCAGGCAGTCTATTTCTCATGGGAAAGAAATATCCCATCTACACCGAAGCTTTTCAGGGATACTCTTTCATTTTCCCAAGCCCTGTCGTATACCATGGCGTAACTATGAATAGATAAATCACTTTCAAAAATCACATCCACAAAATCAATACAAATCACAAATTTGCCAAAGCCAAATTATTCCCATAACTGGATGTGACTCCCAACTCTCACAAACCACTAAACTTCTAATTTACAAAATTAAACGTCTTCTTATTAGTTACGCTTCACCTATATGGGTCACTGCAGCTAAGAATCATACAACAGAACAAAACATAACTGTTCGTAGAATATGTAATACGGCAAGGTTCGTAAGAAACAAGGATATGCAGAAAGATATACAATAAACCTCTGTCAAAGACTACCACAAAAATCTCTCAAAGAATTTTATCGAAAAACTAGAGACAAACGACAACTCGGCATTCCGAGAAATTGTAGAATACAATCTCAATAAGCCCAAGACAATCAGAAGAATATTAATCAACTAACACTCTCAAGGAGTACTGTCCCACCACACTAGCGTGGCTCATGAGCGAAAATAATGGCGTTGTATTACCCTTAAGTAAATCCAAAATCCTATTACATAATACAACAATATCCTTTCTTCTTCTTGTATAATAACTTACTCTCCTATTTATTCTATATCTTAAATTTCTTTTTCATTCCGTATTATGTAACAATAAAAAATATTATATTATAATAATAATAAGGAATTTCCGATTTTACCCTGTAATTGAATTTCTAATGCCACATGTTTCCCAGCAAGAGCAATGTACGGATGTTGAGAACCGAGAGTTTAAACACTACGTTAACCCACAGCACCGTCGATATGTCTTAGACTATATTTGTTATTACCAGCCCGAATACATGAATTCGGACTTCAAATAAAAGCATGAACTAGAAACAGCCTAAATGAGTTTAATTAGTAATCAAAATTTTATATAAGAAATATTTATATTAAAATAGTGGTGATCTCTTTTAAGCATGTCTATTTCTATACCATTTTTACAACCACAATTTTTAAGGCGCTTACTTAAATTATCAATTTCGGTGTATATTTTGAGCAGCTTGTATCGCTATTCGTAAATGAAAATTCAACAAATGTCAGTCAAACATTCATTTCATATATTCTCCACGAAACAATGCAATTACATGCGATTCTCAGTAGCTCCATCGAGAGGAAAGGAACGACGCCACCTGGTGACGCTACAGCTAATTATATATAATATGAGTAGGTTAATATTTATATTTAGATATTACTACAGTATTGCTAAGACACAATCGACGATAAAACACTGTCCATATGGGATTATTTTGCCATCGTTCGCGGTATATTGAATTTAAAAAAGTCATCCTAAAGACAATAAATGCATGTACTGAAGGGGTTTTCTCCTAAAAATTATGCAAGATGTTGTTTACAAATGTAAAGCTGTACACACTATGACACTACATTTTTTGTTTTCAATTATAGAATCTTCATGGGAAAATTGTATCATGTATATAAAATTTTAGATAACATCGTCATCGAGAGATATTCCGCATTTTGTTTTCGACATAAAAATGTCGTCTCCGATTGTTAAACAAATTTAAGAAATCTGCTGAAATTTTCTAGAAAAAAATCGATTCTGTGCTGCTAAGAGATAGTCATGAGGTCTGTAAATTTTTGTCGAAACTGCGCATGAGCTGGAATTTGCCAGAATGCTCAAAGAACTAAAATTTTAAACAAAATAAAATAGTTCATTTATTGTTTTAACGAAATAATAACATTAATGTTAAGATTCATAGCTTCCTGAGAGAAAGACAACAATTACATTTTCTTTCTTTTGCACTTTGTTCCTTCATTTCTTTAGTAGTGCATAATATTTCTATTATCATTGCTTAATATTCTCTTATGCATGCACTTAATGAAACGTTGCACACAATTTTTTTAGAAATTGTATAAAGTGATATATCATTTCATTAACCGTTAAAATGTTAATCAGCCTTCATCCTTGCTTTATTGGCAAATAAGTATTTAATAGATATCCGTTGTAAATACGACCGATCTCATAATACGAAGACACAGATGCAGGATATTTGCTTACTACGAACGCGGAAAGCAGCTCACAGAAATTATTATTATTACTTTTTTTTTGGAAAAAAAATCTTCGATCTTGTCACTCCAAAATAGTGGCATAAACTTATTGAAAATTAATTCTTCATAGATCTGAAAGCCAAACAATTTCATCTATGCTAGTATTCCCTAAACAGTAGACCCAAATGTTTTAATGGTGATAAACTTGACATTGATTCTGTAAACATTGAAATCATTAAAACGACCAAAATTTTGAAACGGAATGCAAAAATATAAGTACTTATACATACATCGTTTTTCATGATTTCAAACATTTATACTAAATTTTTATTTCTAAATTCGAAGGAAATTGGATAATGTGTTTGGCCGTGCTACGTGAAAAAAAATTACTGACTAACAGACAAAATACCGAACTGTCGAGTTCAAACAGGAACTAGATTCGCTTCTTCAATTATTTAGATTTGGTCCTAGTATTAATATTTTTTATTTTTACTTCTGAAAGCGAGCCGTTTATTATATATTTTACTACTTCAGATAGGAGTATAAATATCAAATCTTGCAGGATTATTCCACATGATGCTTTTAAAAAGCAATCTTCTATCAAACGATATTTGTTATTAGAACTTCAGTATTAAAAAATGAAAGAGAAGGATAAGTTATAAAAGATATTTCTCAACTGAATACAATGTTAACTCGAATAATAAAATTAATGAAAAAGAATAAAAAAACTTATTAGGCATCTTTAATTTACCTAAAAAATATTAAGAATGGATAAGAGGCTAATTTTATTCGCACTTTATTAAAAAATTAAAAATCAATCCAGAAAGGCGTAAAAATACCACTTTAAATATAAAAATATATTTTTGTTAAATGGCGATGCCCATTTAAATGAAATGTTCCTTCAGCACAGAAAAGATAATCACAAATATTTTAAACTTCCAAAGTAAACTATAATTTCTTAGGCATTTTTATCTTCTTGGTTAATAATATTTTCTTTAAAAAATTAATGACTTCAAAATGAATTATTCATTCCTTCATTTGAAATTTTGAATCCATTTGTTATATAATTCCGAAATAAGTTATTTTTGTAGATATCCAAAAGAACGTCTAATAAAATCCTGAATATCAAGAATTTTCTGAACTTCGACACTTATAAATAAGAATTTAATAATTATACAACTCAGGTGTCTTCTCAACCTCGTCATCTGACCGCGGTTCAAAATTACCAGCTTCTCCCCAAAATAGTTGTCGTGTGTCTCGTGTAGTCTCGTCTTGTTATTTTTCAGATTTTATTTGATACATTTTCGTGCACCTCTCGTTATGCAAATAAAGATAATTAGATTAATTAATGCTACATGGTCAGTATTATTATTTTAAATTAATTGTTCTGGTATGTCCTTTGAATTATTATAAAGTACTCGAGGGTAATTCTGCCTTTTGGCTGTTTCAGCATAAGTTTAATATTTACCAAAAGAATGGGCTCTACTACATCGAGAATGGAGCTCAGAAGATGTTACAGCAGCGCTCCGAGCTTCATTATTTTAATAATAGTTCCTGCGGAAGAGAAAGTCTGTGTTTACTTGCTTTCTAGAGCAGTGATTTTTATTTTGATCTGGTAAGTTTACCTCTTATTCATGTAGTTATCAAATTGAGAAAATGTAATCACTGCTGAATCTGTAGAGACTTTAAATGCTTTTCAATAATATGTGATGAGCTTTCTCAACAATTTTATAGTTTGTGCCTGAATCCCATTGGACGAGTTTTTTGGTTTTTTTACATACATTAAAAACCTTGACTTTATGTTCTGGGCTTTTGGACGTCCACTTTGAAAATTCCATTGACTTAACATTACACCGAAATTCCGTTGTCCCAACACTTAAATATAAATAAACAAAGCAGAAAACTTGTCCATAGATATCACTAACTCGGGGTTTACTTTTTTGGTGATTGCAATACTTTCTCTAGGTATGTTTTGTATACAAGAAAGTAAAAGAATTCTAAATTTTTTAATGTGAGGAGTAATTAGAGCATCACATGTCAGAAAGCCTCAAGAACATAAACAACACAAAGAAGTAAAAAATTGAGCCAATATTCTCATTTTTTCACATTTTGGTTTGTGTGGTTTTTTTGGCCAAGATCCATTCTTGGCTTAACTGTGCTTCACATTGGGGGACATTTAGTAAAAGTTTATCCTCATTTCTCTTTTCTATACGTATGCTTAAATGGCTTTTCCTCTCTTGATGTTAATATTTTTATGGCAGTAAAACCAATGAATTTCTGCCGCATTTTTCAAACATAAAAATTCGAAAGTAACTTGATGATTTCGGAAAGAATACTGGACTGTGAAGTTTTTTACTGTAGATGAAGGTCACTTTTCCAGAGAATTCTTATCTCGATATTTATCCTAGTGAATGCGGAAAATTGATTTTTTAAAATTCTAGATGTAGTTGATCTGGAAAATTTTCCTAGGGGATGCGACAACTTTGATATTGATAATAAGTGAGAAAGATGATTTGAGAAAAAAGGGAATTTTTCATTAACGTCTTTTTTTGTCTCATTCTAATTTGTGCTATTTATGCTACAGAGACTGATGGATTAAAATTGGGAGTTCATTTTTTTTCCTAGAAAAACACATTATTTTGAAACTTTTAAATTTAATTTTCATTTTTATTCATTTTAATTTTCTTTTTATATGTTGTTAGAAACATCTCTGAAAAAAGATAATTCATTTTAAATATTAAATTTAATGATATGTCGATCTTCTATGACAGCAGCATCTACTACCCTTGGCTTCTGCTCATGAAGATAAGAACTGGCAGACTTCGAGAGACAATCCAGCGGTGTAACGCAAGACGTGTTCTGGACTGTAAAACTGTTTAATTTCGAGCACAAGATTCCATTTACCTGCAAGATGTCAGGTGCGCATCACACTAATCAGATCAAATATCGCATTTATTCCTAAACATCAACCTCATTTCTATGCATAGTCTCATCTCCAGTTATCTCATAATAAAATGTGTATGGGTTTTTCTTCATCATTTTTCCGTTCACCCATCTTTGGTTGAACTGTGTTCTTCACTTGATACTTAGACTGATTGATATTTAAAAAAGAGAAGAATAACAGGTTCTATGGGCAAGATTATATTTTATCTTCCTTGAGGAATACTTCAAGAACACAGTCATTACTTCGAGCTACATTTAAACGAAAAGGACTCCATACTCACCCAATCTTACACCATACGTATACTACTTCTGGTGGGCATTGAAGGATACGGATTTCAAGAACAATCCGGCAACAATAGATGAGTTTGAAGTGTTGATCTGTGAGGCATATGTGTGCATTACCGTTGAACAACAACAAGTTGTCTGAAAATTTAATTCTTGATATTAACCAATTCAATACTGCGAAAAATGCACATTTTCTATAGATAGGGATGAGATTGCAACGGACGGTTTATAGCTATCTTGTAAAAGTCCGTACTGCTATTTCATAGTAGAGCGCCACCTTTCGGCAGCATTTGTAACTAATTTTGGAACTCCTGTATCAGATTTTGTAGGCATTCAAAATAAACTTACCCTTAGTTTCATTCTTCTTTTGATCTCCGCAGCCAAGTTATTTCAAATTTAGGGATCTCTTTCTGGGACAACTTGCATAAATGTATGGTAACTTGTATAAATGTATGGATGTATGGTAACTTGTATAAATGGATGAGATTGCAATGATGACCTGCAAAGGACGGTTTATAGTTATGTTCTAGGAGTCCGTAGAGCGATTTCATAGTCGAGAGCCACCTTTCTGCAACATTTGTTACTAATTTTAAAACTACTTTATCAAATTTTGAAGGCTTTCCTAATAAACTTACCCCTGGTTTCATTCTTCCTTTGATCTCCGGAGAAGATTAGTTTATTTTTAAATTTAGGTAGCCCTTTGGGGGCCAACTTGTATAAATGCATTTAAAATTTCCACTGTACGAAATGGCAACACGCATATATATCAAAGCAATAACTAAACAGCTTAGGATGCATTATCCTCGAGTTTCTCTTATATTCACACGCTACGGCGTTTCGTGTCTTGAGGTTCGCATTTAGTAGTATGTATTTTGGTCTTCTTTTCTTTAACAGATTGTATACAAAATATGAAACAGATCTTTAATTCTAGTGATCAACCCTTTTGCAACATTTCATCCACCTAGCTCGCTGAGTTTTTTAGTTATCATGTTCACACGCACAATAAATAAATGAAATAATAAGATGAAAAAAAGAGAAAAATTGAGACAGATATTTATTCACATTGTGTTACAACGCATCAAAGTGTTCCATAATGTCTAAGAAGTTGTAATACTTTGAAAATATAATTTGTTTATTCTAAGAAACATGTGCTTTATAGCGCGTAGAAATATTTTATCGATATTCGCAATGTCTGCACTCAAGCATTCTCATCAGTTTCATGGTTAGTGAACATCATATCAACTTCCAAGCATCCAACGCCATCTGTTTTAGCCGAAATGTACTAAACTTTCTTAGAACTGTGTATTTCTGTAACATTGATTTATAATGGATTTATGCGTTTGTTCTGGATTTTGTAGGTTAGGAATGGTTTTTAACAGAAAGGAACATGATCAGGAGTGTAGTGAAGCCACAACGTATCGGGACGCTGTTCCGGTATTCCTTTTTTCTAAAGGAAAAATAAATAATAAAAATTGTAAAACCTTAGAACAGCGTAATTTTCGTTACCCAAGTAAAAGCGCTCCAACATTGTTTATCTTGAGGCTCTCATCATGCTCTAAAAGGTTTAATCATTAACGAAAGTTCATGATAAAGTGACAATGAATGAATAAGCCATTTCGTTTTCGAGTGTTGTACGTCAAACAAGCAACAACAATTTTATTTTCGAATTCATTGCGCATCCTACTGCATGGAAATTGACGTGACTTGTTTATAGAACAGAATAACATCCCTTTTATGTCAAAATATCATATGTTAAATTACCTAAAACATTTTACAGGTGAAAAACACTTGTGAAGGACTTGTCTACATCTGCCCTCAATTTGTTGTATGTTATATGTAATAGTTGCATGTTGTCACAAAATGCCATATGCCACTTAATGGCGCCATATGTTTTGCTGCGTAAAGATTCTGATTTGCAGAATTTTGATCTAAAAGTGACGATAAATAATGTTTAGTTAAATGTCATAAATAACTCTTCTTTCTTCATAATACATGAAAAGTTATGACGCCGTTTTACTATGACGTAGCACGCAATGTATCCAGACATGAGTGATTTTTCAGTTCAGAAGTACGGTTAAATACAATTCAATACTACAATTTTTCATCGTAGATCTCACTATGTTTAAGCATTGCAAAGCCATCGTTACCTCATGTTCATGGCAAGCAAGATTTCAAATGCAACCCACTCAGCACTATCAACTACTCAGAAAAGCAAGCAACTGAAAACTATTATGATGTTCATTATCGAATATGGAAGCTAAAGGTACCATCTTAAATAAAGCAATGTCTACTAAAAGATTTTGTGTCTGAAAATATCATTAAAGATTTTCTGCATGTTTAAAATTGCACTAACTGCAAAAATTTAATGGACACATCCTTTTCTTGATTTCATAAAAAAATTCAACATAGAAATATTATCTGGGGTGCAAATTTTATTTAATATACATGATGTCATTGGGGGTAGTTGACATTTTATATTTTCTATGTAAAAGAGGGTTAACTCCAAGTGTTTGCTCCATCTGCATTTTGTCAACACGTAAAAAGCAAATTTAATTTAAGTGTCCCTTTGAAATCATTTTTAAAGTTAAGAACGTTATAAAAAGTTTGACATTCTTTTGATATTTTTGGCCCTACTGGAATAAAAATACTGAAATAGTGTTTTTTTATAAAGCAGAAATACAATCGAAACTTTATATTGTACTGGTGATACATTTCCTATATCTCAGAAACTTAAAAACAACTTTTATACTTGAAATCAATGTTCAATGAATTTGAATTTGTGAATGCGTCTTTAAATACATCGTTTTGGAAGGAATTCTGAATATTCAGTGTAAAGGAAAACAACTTAGGTAGAATTTGATTGTTATATAAAAGAACCTTCCCTGCTATTATTTTTATTTTAAACATTTAGTGTATTGCTATTAAAAAGAAATAGTTTTTATAAATTAAACCATGGGTTCAAAATTACATTCAAATGAAGAATGCAATTGAACCTGTCATCTAAATATATTTAATCTCTTACATAATGCGCATTCAACGTTTCACAATGTCTTCACATTTTGCATAAACTTTTAAGTAAAAGATGTGTTACTGTTTGGGGAGTACTTGGACGATTTGTACGATACAAATAAAAGTTGGTGGAGGTACGATTTCGGAATCTATCTGCATACATCGTAGGTGTCAAACATTAATTCCTTTTCTAATTTTATACAGTACACATATGTTTTCAAAATAATATTAACCCTCTGAGTGGTTCGGTCTTCTTTGTAAAGCGATTCGAAAAGCGGAGATTGAAGAACCTTTATCTATTTTAAAAGTGCGTCTTCCTCCCAACAGAAAATGTTCCGAAAGCGCAGCAGATCAAGTCTCTCCCCCCCTCTGAACTACGGACAATCTGCAACCCCCGTGGAGAGGCTAACCGCAAGAATCCGTTCTATTCAGCTTGGAACCTATTCAAACTACAGTGCAGGGAAATTCTGGGATATTTCTCTGGCCCTGGTTTTACTGCTTTCGGAAGATCCCACCTTTGGTGTGACTGAATTACATTTCATGTCTTCAAGATGCCCTCACTCTGCATATTGCCCGTGTCCATAACACCAGATGACAAAAATAAACGCCGTTAGACCAGACAAATGCCAGACCGTTGGGCCAAAAAAATAAAGGCTATATTGCTTATTTTTCATGTTGTGAGTTTCTAAAAATATGTACATCATTGAAGTTGCATGAAAGTTGATATTCTTTAGATATCTGTGACTTCAATTTATTTGCTGTTTATTAATAGTTGTATTTTAGATATTGGCTGTACTTCATATTATTAGTTGTCTTCTTTTTATTCTTGACTTCAATTTATTTTCAGTCTACACGTCAGCATATTAGTCCTAATTTTCCTAATTTTAAGATTCAACAACAATGCCATTTATATATATATATATACATTTTTTACAAATCTCTGTTGGAACTATAAAACTTTTCATATTGTTTCTTGATTTAGTATTCGGTAAAAGGTAGAAAATTTAGAGCCGATCACAAATACAAGCAGCGCTTAACTGGATTAATCCGTTTTGTATGCACATAAAAACTTATTATATATATAGTCACATAATAATCTATATTCCAAAATAGCCAGCAATAATCAATACATATGAAGGATTATAAATAACCTTCTTAATCCTGAATAATGTTTTAAATAAAATAATATGCTACAAGCCTTTTGTACTGAAACTAGTTACATATGCTTTTTAAGAGAATGAGTTAAAAATTCTCAAACTAAAGGTTACATTTTGAAAACTAATGCGCTAAGTATTGGAAGAAATAGCTTATTCATATACCTTTATTTAGTACGCAGGAGATTATCTTCTATTATAAAAAACGGAAATTTAATTCACCTGACCTGAAACTTTGATACTATTGTCCAGGTACTAGAGCATCCAGTCGCAAATTTTTCAAAATTAAATTTGGGGACGTTCAAATATTACGTAAGCACCCAAGGGGGGGGAGGGGATATGCGATTTGCTTATTTTTGCTGACAAGGGAGGAAGGGGAGTATGAGTGATGCTTACGTAAGATATTAAAATCACTTTATTTCCGAAAATCTCTTGTAACTTGCACAAATAATTTAATTTAAAAAAATTAAATTTGAAAAAAAAAGATAAATTTGGCAAAAGAAAATTGTTTTTTGTAAGCTTAAACTTGAAATTGTAAGGAAATTAAACTTACATATTTTTTCATTTTAAGCCGAGTTAGAGTTTTTACTTTCTTGTATACGAAGTATACAAAGAGAAAATTGTAATCGTCAAAAAATTCGAACTCGAGATTTTGACGAATCTCCATGTTTTAGACCTCCCCGAGTCCGAAAAACACAATTTTGGAATTATGTCTGTATGTGTGTCTGTGAACACGATAACTCGAAAACTATTAGAGCTACTGGGATGAAATTTGGTATGTGGTCTTTAAACATAATTTTTAGGTTTCTATCAAATTTTGGACAAAGTCCGTCCAAGGGAAGTCTGTCTGTCCGCGGTCATGTGAACACTATAACTGTAAAACTTGAATAGCTAGATGAATAAAATTTGGTAGACAGTTTTATGATCATGAATGTAGGTCCGTATAAAATGTTGGGCCAAATCCGTCAAAGGGTTGACTGTCTGTCGGTCTGTATAATCGCGTACTTGTAAAAATTACATCTCCTAAACCCTTTGGCTTAGATAAATAAAAATTGGCATGACGTTTGCTAATATTAATTATAGGTCTGTGCCCAAATTTCGTTTGAATCGGTAACGAAAAAGGCGTTCAAATTGCATAATTAATATTTCTAATCCGATTCTCCATACGCATGCGTACTGGTAGCAATCTCTGTGCACGTGGAAGGATTACATCAGTTTTCCCCTGTTTTACTCGCGTACTGGAAACAATCTCTGCGCATGCGCAAGCTAACGAACGAGCTCTTCTCTTGTTTTCTCCTCTGCACACGGAGCTTGTGCATTGGCTACAGTTTAATAGAAAATAAATATTGCTAACTTTTAATACATACGCATCTCTTTCAATATGATTTTTCACCTAAATATTCTACTATCACTATAATCTACAATGAAAAACCTTCTGATAGTCATTGAATTCTGGGTTACAGTAGGTTCGATTTTTTTATCCACGCAGGGGGAAGGGAAATGACAAATGTTTGAGAAGTATACGAGAAAGTTTAGGGGAGGTCACTCCCGCTGGTTTTATTTGAATTAAATCCTAAAATTTTTAAAATTAGATTATTATTGTTATACGTTTTGTAAAAAAAAAGAACGGGGAGGTGCTGTTTGCTTACGTAATTATAAGAGGGGGGTTTGCGATTTGCTTATTTTTGCTGACAAGGGGGGGGGGGGGGAAAAAAAAACAAAAAAAATGCTTACGTAATATTTGAACGGCCCCTTTAATTTTTTTTTTTAAGTTTTTTTTTTCGAAATGTAATGGCATATTGAGTTTCAGGGGCATTAAAGTTTTTTTTTACCCGATTGAAACGAAAATTGGACAATTAGGGTTAAAAGACCACATACCAAATTTCATTTATCTAAGTCGTTGCGTTTAGGAATTATCGTGTTCACAAGCATGCGATTACAGAAACCAACAGACAGTTAACGCGTCGAGGGATTTCGTCCAAAATTTAATACGGACCTACATTCCTAATTTTTAAAACTGTGTACCAAATTTTATCTATCTAGCTGTTTAAGTTCTGAAATTATCGTGTTGATATCAACCCTAACATACAAATTTCCTTGGACGGACTTTATCCAAAAATTGATTGAAATATACTAATTTTGTATTAAGTCCATATAAAAGATTCCTTCTTTCTAACTCTAACCGTTGTTGAGTTATTGTGTTCACAAACATAATTCCAAAATTGTGTTTTTCGGACTCGGGGAGGTCTAAAAACTGGAGATTCGTCAAAATCTCGTGTTGAAAAATTTACGATCAACGATTATAATTCTTTCTCTTTGTATACTTCGTTTACTAGAATGTAAAAAATATCAAACTTTTTTTTCCTATCAATTTTACGAAAATGCGCTAGCTACGAAGTAAAATATTATTGAATTTTTTTTTCTACAGACAATTTTTTGCAAACTTCGCAAAATCAAAGAATAAGGAGAAAAATTTAACACCTATTCGAAATTAATCAGGTGCCTTTTCACAATTTATAAATGTCTTGGACGTTATCGGTGTGATATTCAAAAACATTTTTGGGCCTTTTCATACCAAATATAAAGGAAATTTAACTAACATAAAACTGACACTTTACTGTTTTTCTTAAAAAATAAAATTATAGATCTAATTCAAATATATCATACAGCTCGGAAAATAAATAAGAGTCTCATTATTATCCATTATAAAGTTCAGAATGAAAATAAAAACCTGTATATAAATCAGAATTTTATTTAAAAAAATTATACTTTACAAATCACAACACACACACAAGATATTGTGATAAAACACACTGTCTAGCATGTGACGGTGGAGTTTGGAAATAATTCAATGCCTGAGACTACTATTATTATTAGAAGTACTGTCTTCAAATTCGTTAATAACGTGTCGGGATGCATTATAGGTTTGTAACACATATTAGTGGATTCTTGTCTCATAGCATCTATTAAAATTCAGCTCGCAATTGGCATAAGAGCTACCAAAAGCAATGCAATTCAGGCATTTAGATTTGATCACTTAATGAAGAATGCATATCAGCAAAACTATAACGCTCAAGGAACTAGTGCATAAATACAGTATCATTGAAGTAAGCATTGATATTTTCTTAGAAATGGTTTTGTGTTCTTACATTTTAAAAAAGAAATAAACATTTTCACTGACTATTGAAATAAACTTAATCTGCAGATGTTATCAGACTCTTAATAAGATAACTAAAAGTCTGTTAAGATCACTGAAACGTTAAATTTAGTTGATATTATTATTCTTTACGTTTCCATGTAAACCAAAATTTTCTCTAACAAAAATACAATATTTTAAAACATAAAAAATAGAATTTTCATCCCTTTTCTTTAACATTTGTTTCAATGTTTGTTCAGAGTGAGCAAAAAATAAATTGAATAATAATTATTTGAAAAAATAATTGTTTTTTTTCGGAATTTATTTCATTTTGATGAATTTAAAAGAAATTCTAAGTAGTGTAATATAGAAAACTCATCTAGAAAAAAAACTGCTATAGTTTTAAAAAATCACACCTAAACCTTAGTTATTTTTTTTTCAATTCAATGTTATATAACGAAATAAACAACCCCCCTCTTTTCTTATCACCCCAGGCTTCTCAAATTTTTCTATGCTTGAATGGGGTATTGAAAGAGATTGGGCAACAAAATCTATTTTACTTAACAATTCGATTAAAACATTGATGCATTGAAATAAAATCTTATATAACATAAGTGTATTACAGGGAAAACGCTTGAAACATAATACAATTTCAATCCAGGCTGACAAATATTAAACCGGACTTATACAGAATCCAAATTCGGACACACACAACTAGAAAAAAAAATCCAAAACTGACCTTCTTTCTGAAAGAAGACCTCAATGCAGATAGCGTTAAAATGCCCCAAGCCAAAGGGGGTGTGGGGTCTTGGATCCTGTGGTGTCTCTAATTTGCAGTAAGTACATTCTTATCAGCACTCATTGTGTCGACCGCTACCCTCCCCAGCTAATCAATCAAAATGTCAAACCACGGAAGGGGGAAGAAATTCGGAAAAAATACGTTCATCCCGCTTTAGAGACAGTTCACAAGAGACGTATATTTCCGGGCTGACCGCTTTCGGCGTATCTCTGACCACACGTTGAAATGCGTGTTATCCGCTTATGGGATAGTCCAAGGTCGACGTAGAAATACGTGTGAAACACTCAGAGGGTTAATCAGTATTAAGGAAAGCACAATTAAATGTCTCGATGTTTGAGAAATTATTCAGATATGTCAATAATGATAAACTCGCCATTGACTCTGAAAACATTTAAAAACGACTAAATATTTTAACGGAAACAAAAAATAAAAATACTTACAGGTTCATAGTTTTCTATGGCTTCAAGTAACGTTGAAGTCAAGTTTAAAGGAAATCGAACTATGAGTTTGGCCGTGACTCCGTGACACACACATTTACGAAAAAAATGCCGAATTTAAAGTTTTGTCTTCGGATTAATTTTGTTGATTTTTAATTATAAAATCGAGCCATTTATTATATACTAGCCGCCTTCTGCGACCAGCTGGTTCGCCCGTCTACATTAGTTTTTATTTTTGTATTTTACATTAATAATATCATTCCCGTCACAGTTTCACCCGAAGATAAACAGAAAACGAATATTCTTTTGTGTTTGGCAGATAGTAAAATATATAAAGACGTAAATATTAAAATACCAGCGGTACAATTCTGTATGATGCAGCACAGTTAACGAAACTGAATAACTGCATTTCTAATAACTTTCATTCATTTCATCTATCACTCATATTTAGAATGATAAACCTGGAATATGGTCGCGAAAGCCGGACATGCTGGATGCCCCATGTGATCCAGTGGGTGCCAAATTGGGTAGAAAAAGTGAGGCGGCAAAAAATATATAGACATCTAAAAGACCCGGGAGTAAAGGGGGTAGAAGATAAAATTTTAGAAAAATAAAAAATAGTTAATTTCCCGAACACATTTGCTTCTTTGTAATTCTTAGTTCCAGGCAGCTAAAATGAAAAAAAAATGAAATGAAATAAAAATCAAAAACATTTTCCCTAAAAAGGTAGGGGGCGAGTGACGTTCCTCGGCCTCTTCCCCGACTCGCCGCCACTGGTGTGAATTATGACTAGACAGCGCTTCTCTCAAGATCGTAACCCGTCACCAACCCTTCCCTCCCCCTCCAGTGCTATAAATAGAACTGTGACCTTGAGGATTCGTGAGCAAAGCCGTTGTTTCGTCTAGATGTGTGTTTGGAAACATTTTTAAAATTTAATTAAAATTAAATTGAACGTTGCATGGATATAAAATTGGTGTAATAACACCAATTTTATAAAACTAATTTTTTTAACTTGAGATGGAGTTAAAATCATTTTTTTGCGACAATATGCTTCGAAGTTATTGCGGAAAAACTTTAAAATTTAAGGTAATTTTCCCACTATTCATTGACTCGGGAGTATAAGGGAGTTGAAAATAGAATAAAAAAATAATTAAAAAATATTTAGTTTTCCCTAATACTATTGCTTTTCTGTAATCCCTATTTCCAGTGAGCTAAAATGGAAAAAAAATTTAATCTTTCTCTGAATAAGTAGGGGGCAACTGACCCTCCTCGAAGCCACTGGTGTGAACTATAATTGGGCAGCATTTCTTTCTTGGTCGTTACCTGTCATCATAGAACAATATGCTCGAAGATATGACCTTGAGGAACCGTGAGTTACGCCATTTCTCCAGAAAACAGAAGATTAATCTGTAAGTCACAGGGAAATAAAATTGATGGCAGTGAAAAGCTAATTTTTTGAAATTTCAATTATGTTAAAATGATTATTGAGCGATAATATGCTCCGAAGTTATTGCTGAAAAACGTTAAAATGTAAGGTAATTTTTAAGTAATTAAAATTGTGAAATATTCTTTCTTAGTGAGCACCTACTACCCAAAAAGCAACCACCTGCCAAATTTCAAATTTCTAGGCCAAAGTTGGCCTTGGTTTAGGAAATTTAGTGATGAGTGAGTGAGTCATGGTATTTTCCTTTTATATATATAGATGATAAGATCCCGTCATGAACTTCCCGTCTCTTTCCTCTACCGTTAATCTGGCTCACTACCATAAGTTCTTAGCTGCGCTAAATCTAATGTCAAATTTGATGAGTTATCACTTGAGGAAATTCAACTTTGAAGGCAGTACCTCTTAAGCCTAACCAAAATTTTAATAAAAAATTACCCATCATGAAATATACAAAAATTTGAGAGCGTTTTCATGCCTCATAATTTTAAAATGGCAGGAAAGCATGCGATTAAATGCTTTAAGAAAGGATGAAAATCATTTCAGTCTACCTCACACAGCAGTAAAAACAAACAGACCTGAAATCAAATATGTGTTGTCACACTATACAAAAATATTATTTTGAAGCATGTGCGATAAAATATTTCAGCAATGCAGTGAATATTAAAGTGAAAAATCTGCTTTGAAGTTAATTTCCCAAGAAAACAATTTATACTATCACAACCTAAAATTGCAAAAGCGCGAGAATAAAGGATTTGGTGAAATAATGAGATTGATTTGAATTTTATTTAAACAATAAAAACACTCTTACAAATCATGTTCGAAAACATTTTGAAAAATTATTTAAAATTGAATATTATGTCTCATGGAACTAAAATCGGTATCATGGAAAAGCTATTTTTTTAACTTTACGATCATGTTAAAATGGTTTCTCTGCGATAATAGCTCCAAATTATTGCGGGAAATCGAATAAACTGAAGGTAATATTTAATTAAATAGAACTCTAAGAATAATTTTGAAAAACCTTTCTTAGTGAACACCTACTACCAAAGAAGCAATGGCCTGCGAAATTTCAATTTTCCGCCCTAGTGGTTTGTGAGATTCGGTTTTTGATCCAATGAGTCCTTTTCTCTTTTTTATATATAGATTACCTTGAAACCACCGCAGAGGGTGTCTCAAAATTTAATTCATGGCATGCGCCATTTCTGTGCTGATTAAAATGCTGATTTCCTACAGATAGTTAAGCGATTGCAATGATGACTTACAAAGTACAGTTTATAGTAGCTATCTTCTAGGAGTACCTACTGCGATTTCAGAGCGCTACCTTTCGGCAGCATTTGAAATTACTGCATCAGATTTTGACAACTTTCAAAATAAACTTACCACTAGTTTTATTCTTCCGTCGCTGAGTAACTTATTTTTATGGCTTTGTAGGACAACCTGTAAAAATGCATTTAAAATTTTCGCAAAACGAAATAGCAACAGGCATCTAAATAAAAGCAATAACTAAACTAATTTCGGGTCCACTAAACCCATGTTTTTCCTATATTTACACGTGAAGGCGTATTGTGTATTGAGCTTCGCAGTAGAGGGAAGAGAATAAAGTATGCATTTTGGTCCGCTTTATTTGAACCGGTTGAAGGCAAAAATTTATAACAGATCTTCAATTCTAGTGATAAAAACATATGAAAATTTCATCCTTCTAGCTCGCTGCGATTTTGAGTTATCGTGTTCACACGCAAACAAACAGAATCCTACTCTACAGATTTCACCCGAAATATGACAGAAATCCACAATTTTCTTGGAGAAACAGCACACCAGATTTCATCCATCTAGTTTGTTGCATTTTCGAGTAATCGTGATCAAAGACAGACAAAATTTTGAAAATAGTTTTTCGGATGCGATGAAGTCTTGGGATGAACACTCACGAATACTCCTCTCCACGCAAATTAAACTGCTCCACGCCAAATCCTGTCGTCAGTGCAAAAACACAGATGAGAATTAGAGCGGCGTGGAGCAGAGGTTATTATTTCCAGCCAGTCAGGATATCCAACAACTCCATTCGTACTGCCGGGCCATAAATGCTGAAATGCTCTCGGTGCAGATACATGGGAGGAGAATGGGGCTCTCTCACTTCAGAGGAAATCGGAGCAGGCGAGGGTTATTTTTTTAAAGCGGGGGAGTATGTGTAGTAGGGGATCGGAGTAACCTGTAGCAGATTATTTTGTGGTTTCGATGGAGCGGCGGTGCATCACCTGCCTAAATAGACGGGCCTAAATATGGAATATTGTGGAGTAACACCACGCCATTTCCGTGGAGTGGAGAGGTCGTGATTTTTAGATTAAGGCTACACAGTACCCTAAAAATGACAAAAATATCGAAATTCTTTTTTGCATTTTTCGATGGCCCATACGATTGGGAAACTTGACTCCAATTTTGGATCTGATATCCAAATAGTTTTAAAGATTTTAAAGTTTTCTTAGTGTTGACAGTCTCAAAATTTGACAGAGTGGTTAGTTTCGTTTTCATTTTGAAGCATTTTCCCAGTCTTAAAATAAATTTATTAAAAATATTTTGTAAATAAAACAGTTCCTTGGGTGAAATGGTTATCATAACTTCGTTGTTCAGTACCCAAATCGTTTCTGTTTGTTTATATTCTGCGTTCGTATTGAGTTCTCATTACTACCTAACTGGTATTCATAAAAACGACTTTTACAGGACCAATATTAATTTTTACTCAGAGTTTATTTTATTTAGAAGCTTTGCAGCACAATATTATTGTTTTTCATTCATTTTACTGGTGAGAAAATGCCACTGTCGAAAAGTTATTGCCTCGTTAAGAGACAAAATGTTTTGAAAAGCTGGCAGACTAATTATATAATATTTCAAATAAGAAAAAAATATTCAATCATATTGCGTTAAAATAGTATTTTAGTGCATTTTATAAGTTGGGAAATAACATCATAAAAAGTTAGAGCTCTACAAGCATTATTAGTTTTGGTTTCACGCCTTTACAAACTTTAAATGCAGTTTTCTCAGTTTTTATTTTTGGCGATGCAAGTGTTTTCAATTCCCTAAGGTTTTTTTTTTCTGTTCAAGATAGAGTCTTGAAATTTTTTGTAGATACTTTCATATATATGTTCTATAAGAATTAGCATGGATTTAGGCCTGAGAGTTCTAGTTATTGTTTTAAAAAAGTACAAAGTAGATATTTTTAGAATTTTCATGTTTTTTCAGGTTTTTTCACAAAAAAACTATCAAAAATTAAAAAAGAGTCAGATCATCAATCCCATGCTAACTTTTGTTCCCACGAATACAAGAAATTTAATTCACTCGAAATAACTAAAAAATATTAAAAGTTGAGAATTTTATAAGAGTTTAAATAAACTAAATTTTAAAACATTAGCTTTTGCTAAAATGACGTTCTTAAATCGGAATCTATTTATTAATATAATCCAAAAACAAAGTCAATTATTTATTTTATTAGTACTGTCTCCAAAAAAAGTTTTGAAAAAGGGTACTGTGTAGCCTTAATATGGAAAATTCTACAAAGTCTCCTGGTTCAATCCTTTGACGATTACAACACTCTCTTTATGTATATACTTCGTATAAATGAAAAAAAGTAAAAGAATTCCAAATTTCTTATTGCACGCTGTAAGTAGAGCATCACACTTCAGAAAACCCCGAAAACACATAAACAACACAAAGAAATGAAATACTAATCCAAGATTTTCATTTCTTTGACACTGGGGAACATTTAGTAAAAATTGTTCAGCATTTTTCAATTCTAAACTAAAAGCTTAAAGAGCTTTTTCTGTCTTGATGAAAATTTTTCAAGGCACTTAAATGAACGGAGTTCTGTGCCATTTTTCAAACCTAATGATCTCCGAAAGAACACTAGATTGTGGAATTTTTTTAACACTTTTCAAGAGAGTATTTATCTCGATAATTACCCAAAGAAATGCGAAAGCTTTGATAGTTAAAACAAGAGAGAAAAAAGTTGTGAGAAAAATAAATTTGTCCTTTTCACATATTATAATTTGTATTAATTATGATACAGAGTCTAGTGGATTAAAATTGGGAACTTGTTTTGTTATTTCTTAAAAAAATCTTTTGAGAATTTTAATTTAATTTTCATTCTTATTTATTTATTATTTGGTTTTTAATATGTTTTTAGCAACATCTGTGACAAAAAATAATACATTTTTAATGCTAAATGTAACATAATGACACCATTTTTATACGGAATTTAAAAGCTGTTTCAAATAAATTTTATGGAATTGTTAAAGAATGTTAGATTTCTTTTACGCTAATCAAAATATTTCCTTTCAAGGGAAATTTTTAAAACTTTTCTCGAAATTTCAGGAAAAACTTTTATCTTTTTTAAGGTGTGGTGAAGATGTTGTACCAGCTAACTATTTTCCTTTGCGCAAAGTTTGGTACATCTGTCTGTTCGCAAATGAAAATAACTTGCTAGTACTGCAGTCATTAAGTAGGAATAACATATAACTAGCTTTAATTCGTTTTAATCACCCTGTATGTCTTTTGTCTACCATATCCTGTCATCTCATTAATGTATGTAGAGATTGCATCAATCTCAAGCAAAAACAGCACCCTCTACCTAATTACTGTCCCTCAGTAATCAGGCCCGACGGCTAGTTCATGACGTCACACAACTTGGAGGAACGGTTTCCAAGGTTGGCGCTTACTGGCATTCAACTTCCGCTAGCAGTACACTTTGAGATAGCTTTAAGAAAATTTTTCTAATGAAAAATATATAGTCACCATTCTGGTACCAAAACGAGGATTTAGCAAAACACTGATTAATAATCTGCCATTTTTATTATAAAACTACTGTATCTGAAAAATTTTTTGTACGTGAAACAAAATATTCATACACAAATATCAATAGAACATATGTTGATACAAAATTATTACAATTTTTAATAATTAAGAAGTGTTTTTTTATCAACAGTTTAAAAAGAACTTGAATCTACCGATCACATCAATATAAAAATATTTATGCATTTATTTAAAATTGAAAATTATGATGTATATTTCATTATATTCTAGATCATCATCATTCAAAGGAACTGAGATTTTATGTTTATTTGTCACAGAAAAAATGATGAACAAAATTCTTACTTTTTAACTGTAATTTTTACTACTCATTCAGAATAATTATGAATTGAAAATGCATTGCAATCTAACTTAAGTAAAAAATCAGTTTTTTCAGTTTATTTAATTTCAAACATACATAAAATGCAGCAATAATTCAAACATAAAAAGAATCTGCATCAATTTTTACAGAAATGCTTCGCTTATTTCAAATTTAATTTCACTCAAGAATAACAATAATTGATACACACACACACACAGTATAGTATCCTCTCTGTTACTATTTTACTTTAATCAATAGGTAAAGCAATATTTATATGTTATGTTCAGCTAAATACATTATTAATTCTTTAACTATTGTTCTTCAAATTTGTCTTTTTTGTTCATTTGAGGTAATGTACAACTTTCGCACCCAGGGCCGATTCCTGCCGTAATGCTGCGTCTAAGGGAAACCCGCAGAAGATACACAGCAGAGAATTTCTGTGAAACCATAATAGAGAAAAGAGAAACCGCTTTCACAAGTAGATACAATTTTATGGTAATTGAGATTCGATGCTGTGAATTATGAAAAGCATACAGTTATTCAAATTTACATGAATTTTATACGTGTAAAAATAAAATTTTAAACAAACTTATAGCTCTTTAAAACATTTGTAAACCAACATTTAAATTCAATTTTTAAAAACATAGAAGATTTTGCAAATAAAATGTAAGAATTTAACTTTTGTGATGGAAATGCTGTGAAAGCAACATCATCATCAATATGACATAGACTTGAACTATCAGCCCGAATATAAAAATTCAGGCCTTTAATAAGAAATCTGCATTTGAAACAAACTTTCCTGCAGTTGCACGCAAACTAAAAATTTTATATAAGAAATATTTCTAGAGAAATAGTGGTAGATATTTTTCGCATTTCTACCAATATACACAGAATACTTAGAAATGTCATTTCATACGCGCTTCTATAAATTCCAAGTTTTAGCTTATATATCGCCCAGCATATATCACTATTCGAAAATAATCAACAAAATTCGAAAAAATCAACAAAATCACTTTTCAACAAACTTCATTCGGTAAATATATTCTCCTCTAAGCACTACATTTACGTGTAACTTTCAGAAGTTCCATCCGAAGAAAAGAAACTGCGCAAACTGATAACACAGAGGCTATTATATATCATATGTGTAGCTAAGAACTTATATCTAGTTATCATTATAGTTATAATAAGACGCAGTCGAAGCAAAAATACTGTCCATTTAGGATTATTCTGCTATAGCTAGCCGTTTATTCGATTTATGAACCTCATCAAAAAGGCAAGGAAGTCGTCAACTAAAGGAATTTTCTGTTTAAAAAATTATAAGGGATTGTTTGCATATGTAAATAGTACTATCTTTAAAATTTCCAATGACAACACACTTTTAGACTTCATGAATATAATTTTCTTAACTATGCCACTGAGAGATATTTCAAATTTTGCGTTTTCGATTTAAGAAGGTCGTTTCCAATAGTCAAACAGATTTTACAGATTATTCTCAGGAATAGAAATTTTATTAATGTTGCATTTTTTAATCATGCTTAAAGCTATGATCTGCTTGTTGCAATAGATTACTAAATGATGCATTAAAAAGCTTCAATCTCTCTAATAGAAATTCATGAGCGTTATGGATTTTTCTCTAAACTGCAATTGAAGTTAAGTTCCCAGTTTTCTCCAATCACTAAAATTTAATACAAAAAATATAGTTCAGTTATTGTTTTATAGAGATGTCAACATTAATGTTAAGATTTATGGGTTGCGACAAGAAAATTACTATTTTTTTTTCCGATTTGCATTTCATTTCTGCGTTTCTTCATCAATGCAAAATATTTCCATCATCATTGCTTAATATTCGTTTATGAATGTACTTAATGAAATGCTCCTCTTTTTCATTTTATAAGAATTTAAATAAAGTTGTATAGCATTTCTTTACCTGTTAAATGAATATCCTTTTTCTTCCTTGCTTTACTAGCAAATTAGTATTGAAGCCTTGTGAAAACTACGGATTTCAAGATAAGAAGCCACAGATGCGTTTTTTTCGTAATACAAACGCGGATCAAAAAAGCTTTTTTTATTTCGCAAAAACATGGAGAAAGATAAAAATATGATCTTCTAGTAGTTTCAGAATATCAGTAAAAAAAAGTTAAGGTTTATTCTTCGTCGGAATTCTTTAAACTTTTAGATATTTTTAATGCGAATTATTTACACAAGTTTTCATTTTTTATCCAAAAAATCACTATTAAGGGGACTTGGCACCCTAAGAATTCCAAAAAATCGATGAAAATATCGATTTTCAAATTTTGAGTGGAAAATGACCCTTGAACCTTTGACTTAATAATCTGAAAGTTTCAAAACAATCAGACAAATATTTTGTGAGATATGAAGTTATTTTGTCTAACATTTCATCACGTGCCACGCCCACTTCAAATGTTTAAATCATGCATATTTCATGTGTAAGTTGCAAAGCCACTTAATTTTTTCCATAAAAGCAAAGCAAGTTAGTTGTTTCAAACAGTAGCCGTTTAATCTTTGTTTGTTTACTGTTTTACTGCTTTCGCTTCTTTATTATTTATGAAGCTTATCGTCATCATCATCATCATCACTGCTTTCGCTTCTCATTTTGTTTGAATTTCTCACTGTCAATAAAATTTCAATAAAATGGTTTCAAATTTTTTCTCTGTTATAATGGATATTTGATAAATAGTACTGCAGATCATTTATTAAAAATTTTGACTAAAAAATTTGAAAAAAGTCAAATTTTTCGCATTTTTTAAATTTTTTTTCTAATTATCCCTATAAATGAAGATACTAATTAATAATTATAGTAATAATAAATATTAATAAAATTAATAACTTAGGACTCGCAAATGTCAGGTTATTGCTCTGAAAAAAAACTAGCTTGATCTAAGTTGTTTTTATTACAATTTTATTGTTTTTAAAACTTTAAAGCTGTTTTTCTCAGTTTGCTTTTTTCCAAAATTGTGTCTGCTACAAAATGAAAAAAGTCGATCTCTTTTTATTCTAATTACTTGAAATTTTTTCTGTTCACTCACAAATGCATACTTAATAGAATTAGGGATGGATTTGTAGAAATTTTGATTAGAAAATTTTTTAAAAATGTACAAAGTGAAAAATTCTGATATTTTCCAAAAATTTTCACAAGATTTTGAACAAAAATTTTTTTCTCTGAAACTAATGTAGATATCAAAAATCCGATCCCTGTTTCTGTTAAGTACATTGAGACGTCCCTTTAAAAAAAAATTTGGAGAAAAAATATTAAAAATTGTATGAGAAGAAGCATTTCAAAAAAGGGTTAATTTTTTAAAAAAAATTTAAAATTTTTAAATTTGTAATTTTTCAAAATGAAAAATATTTTAGAAATTTCAGTTTCTGCACAGTTTACATCTATCTATTACAAAACTGAATAAGTTTGATCAAAATTGTAGAAAAAAAATTTGGGAGTGCCAAGTCCCCTTAAATGCCTGCTTTTTTAATGAGTATCAGCGAAATCACAATTAAATGCCTCACTCTTTGAGAAATTATACAAATATCTCGGAGTAGCGTAAAACTGTCATGCTCAGGGCCGATTTGAGGCATAATGCTTCATCAAAGGGAGTGAGTTTCATGAATTTAACATGTGTTAATATAATATTTAAGCAACTTTATATTGCTTTATTAAATTTGTAAAACGAATGTTATGTTCTAATTCTGAAAAAGTAACCGATTTTAAATTATCTTTCGTTCTTCTTCATAAAATTTTAAACCTTAAATTTTTGTAGTGCAAATGCTGAGAATTTTAAAATGCTTATTATATGAAATTTAAATGCTATCTCATGCGTTATTCATTATTCCTTAGGAATTTTAAGTGACCTGCCCTTTGAAATATTTCTTTAGCTAGGGAATATATATATTTCAAACAATATGTTATTATTTATTCGACTTTGAATTATTAAATACATGAATTTAACATGTATTTAATAATTCAAGCATTAGCATTTTTTATATATGGGGTTGCTAAATTGTACATGGACGATATCCGACAAACTGAAGAAAATATTATCAGCTCAATTGCAGACGTCACTGCTATTCTTTGTGCCATTTAAGACATAAATATATTCTCAGACATATCCACTGAGCACCTCGAAATACTTGAAAAAGGGCTAATCAAATGGAAAATCCAAATTATCACCAGTAAATGTCAAGCAGTCATTTACTGAAGGATTCTCAGTGAATTATTCTCTTCTGGAATTAATTCGGGAATTATTGGATTATTTCTCATGGGAAAGAAATCTTCCAGTTCCTCCAAAGCTTTTCAGGTATGTAATTTTTTCCCCAAGACATGGTAAATGAAACAATATACCTTGGCGTAACTCTGAATAGATACTTCACTTTCAAAATTCACAACCAAAAAATCAAGAGAAACTAGAAAGGTGCTAAAGCCAAATTATTCCCCATAACTGGATGTGACTCCCAGCTCTCACAAACCACTAAACCTGTAACTCACAAAACCATTCTAGGTGCTCTTAGTAGTTACGCGTCACCGATATGGTCCAATACAGCTAAGACCTATAGAAAAGAACAAAAGAAAACTGCTCTACGAATATAAAACACTGCAAGGTTTATAAGAAACAAGGATATCCAGAAAGATATACAACAAACCTCTGTCAAGGACAACCACATAAATCTCTCAAAGACTTTCTTCGAAAAACTGGAAACAGACGACAACTCGGCGTTCGGAGAAATTGTAGAATACAATCTCAATAACGACAAGACAATTAGAAAAATAATCAGCAACTAACCTTCCCAAGGCGTAGTGTCCACCACAATAGCGTGGCTCATGAGCGAAACTTGTCATTGGGGCCTAGTGGAAAGGGGTTGGCTTTGTGTCCGGAGGGTTCCAGGTTCGAAACCCGATTCCACTGCAGATCCCTCGTGTATTGTGCCAGGTCCACGTAAAATCAAACATAGGTGCCCAATCGTCCTTCCGCTGGTGTGATGCGGAAGTTTGGATAGTCAGCTCAGAAGTAGTCCTCTCTATTTGACCGAGAGTCAAAACTACGAGGTCCGTCCCCTAAAAGGCCTCCTGTTGCTTCAAAATTAAAATAAACCTGAGCGAAACTATTGGCGAGGAATTTCCCTTAAGTAGATCCAAAACCCCATATAATACCTCACTCTCCTTTCTTTCCCTCTTATTTTTTCTAATTAAATACAGTTGACATTATGATATCATAATAATAATATGGCACCTCCGAGTTTGCTCTGAAACTGATTTTTTACTGACACTTATAGGAAGACCCGGATGTAGAGAACCCTGAGCGCAAGCAATAAGTTAACCAAGAGCTACACCATTATGACTTTATTTGGAATTACCAGCCCAAATATTTAAATTAGGGCTTTTATAAGACAAAGATTTTAAATATAGATAACAGATTGAAAATTGTGTAAAATAAAAAATTTATATAGATAGCGCTTCTTTAGAAATAGTGGTAGATTTTTTTAAAATGTGAAGAAATATATTTAACTTACTTAGTAATGTCATTTCATGGTCGCTTTCATAAATTCTCAGTTTTATTACATATTTCGAGCAGCATGTATGACTATTCCAGAGCGCAAATTCAAAAACCTTCATTCGTGCATTCAGCTTACATACTCTCCTCTAAACAGCAAATTTTCAAGCCATTCAACAAATATACTTACCATACTTAGAAATGAATTATTTAAATTTTTTGTCCACTATGGTTTTGAAACACAGAATATTTCAATTTCATAACGATGTTTAGGTCAGTTTTGCAAAAATTTCGGATTGGTCCACTTTGTTTATAAAAGCTTCAAGCAGAGTTGAAAGCATTTTAAAAAATCGAGATTGTTTTATAAGCATTTTTCTCTTGCATTTCCTCTGAAGAATGCCACTTTAAGGAAATTTGTTTCTACCTATGAGTAATGCAACTAAACATTCTCAACAGAAAACAATAAAATAGTCGTCACTAAAAAGAATCCAGAATCAACTATCTCTCTGACAGGTTCTAGCTGTTATTTCACGATTTTCTAATTTCGATGCAACTTGCAAACAATTATCCGAAAAAAGTTCGATTTGAAAACTATTCTAAAAGTAAAAAATTATATTTAATGAGGAGATTGCAATTTATTATTCTCCGTGGGTTTTTTTAATAATTTTTTAAAAATTAATTTCCTGACTAAGCGAAGTGATCTCCTGGTTGAGTGTAAATTTGTTTGTTAAGTAGTCACGACTAAATACGATGTTCGATTGTCTTCGAATTCAGTATGAAGATTCTTTAAAATTATTTAAAACGACGTAAGAGAAAGGGATTTTAAATTTTGATTCCGTGTTAGGATGGCGGTCTTTTCAATGGTTTAAAGCTTAGTACAACAAAGGCAAATATCGCACAATTAAAATATTTGAATCGCTTTGATAATGACGAGACATTTAATGTTTAAAAAAACTGTTTAAAACTTTAAAGGCTGCGAGAAAGAGAAAAAATAAGTGGTTTATTTAGGATCGCGGGGACTTCTTAGTGAACAACTGTAATTATTGTAACCAGTATGTGCACACATACAGTGTGATCTACAAGTCTCCATAATTTTAAAATTAAATCTGGTACAGAAGTTTAGAAATTAGTGATAATGATAGTGAAGTGTATTGTATAGTTCCAGGCAAATCCCTTAAAAATGTGCTCTAAAGCATGGAGTTATCAGTTTCATATATCTCCGCTGTTCTAACGTGATAGCAACAATGTAGTTTTGGAACGATTTCTAGCCACACTACAAGTGTTAGAAGATCTACAATACACTTATTCGTTTATATAAGATGGTAACCTACCATTCTGCCAGGAAATCTTTGTTATTTTATTTGACGAATACTTTGAGGATAGAATCATTGCTTCTAGCTAATCAAAACTTACATTAAGAGGACTTCGTACTTACCCGATCATACCCCCTGCGACTCTTTTTGTGGTTCATAATGAAGGAAATAGTTTTCCGGAACAATTACTGCAATAATGGATGAGGCTTGAATAGTCGATCTGTGAGGCATATGTACCCCTCTTATGTTGACCCACCGCAGAAGAGTGTCTGAAAATTTAACTCTTCATATGAGCCATCTCCGTGCAGCGAAAAATGCACATTTTGTATAAATAGTGATGCGGTAGCAACTTTTGCCTTCAAAGAATAGTTTATAGCTATCTTCTAGGACTCCGTACTGCGATTGCAAAATAGAGCGCCACTGGTTGGTTACATTTGTTTGTTGGTTTTAAACTTCCGCATTAGACGGCTTTTAAATTAAACTTACCATTGGTTTCGTTATTCTCTCGATTACGTTTGCCGAGTTTATTTTTAAAATAAGGAAGCCCTCAGTGGAACAACTAATATAAATGGTTTGAAAATCTTTACAGTGCGAAATAGGAACACCAATGTAAATGAAATCAATAATTAAACCAACTTGAGGTGAACAAAGTTCGTGTTTCTCTTATATTTACACGTTACGGCGCGTTGCGTCTTGAGCTTCGCAGTAAAGGGAAGAGAATCAAGTATGCATTTCGGAACTCCTTCCTTCGACCGACTGGATACAAAAGTTGAAACCCATGTTTAATTCTAGTCATAAAACCGTATACAAAATTTCAACCGCCTATCTCTTTGCGTTGTTGAGTCATCATGGTCACACTCACATACACAGACTGGCAGGTTTCCATTCAATATATTTAACCGAAAATCCGACAGAAATCCACAATTTTATTTGCGTGCCAAATTCCGCCCATCTAACTTGTTGTGTTTTCGAGTTATCGTGTTAATAGAAATACAGAGCTCTAAAAATAGACTTTCTGTCTACGGCCGCACGAGAGTTTTCCTGCAGCCGCTACTTGAAGGTCAACCGTGCAAGAATTATAGACTGAATGCTGAAGATCCGGGCTGCGTTTTCTCACTTTCTTGGGTGCATTCTCGCGGCTGCCGCAATACGATGCACTCGGGTCTATTTTTCAGCGGGAAATGATCGCTTTGCTGCTTATGGTGTTTTCCGTTGGAATATCCGTGTGTTGTAGGTCCCGATTATCAAGTAGGCATCTGTCTAGGGGGCCCCGCAACTTTCGGGGACTCATGGCTCGAAATTTTTCCGGCATTTTCATGGTTATTTAATTTTTGTACTTTTATTTGGTTTATAAGGGCTATGTACTCCAACGTATTTAAATTAAAATTAAGTACCGTTTAAATTTCAAAACACTCTTCTTGGCAATTTTTCATGTTTTAAATTTCTCTTGCAGGTATGTGGGGTCAATCTTTTTTCTTACAGGTGACGGATTGACTCATGAGACAACAACCCCTGTAAAACTTTGTATATGAGTATTTGGAATGTACTAAAACAAATTTTGTTGCTTTTTCTACCGTTTTGTTAAATAAATGATTTTTGAATTTAATTTTTTTTAAACGCAAGATAATGAAACTAACTTCCTTGAAGATAACCAGCAATTAAATGTCATATAAAATTTTCATAATTACATTTATTTAAAAACTACTTATATACATATTAAATTGAAATCAATAAAAAAATCTGACTTTGGTAGTTACGGAGGTAGGGCCCGTAAATTGATTTGCCCTAAGGCAAAATACAGGACTTAATCTGGCCCTGTTCTATTCTGTTTTACATTTCTTGATATTTACCATAATTATAGCGAGGAATACTACTTGGATAGTGAGCTTAAGATTCTCTAACTTCCATAGTTTTTTTCCCAGTTCTATATCACAGATGTGAATATTTCAGTTGAAATATTGGCAATTTCATTTATTTTATTTTCACATTATTCAGCTCATTCTTTGGTCCTTTTATATTGCTTTTTGTTAAATGTTTCCTTTTTTCTGTTTATGTTTAAATAAAATTCTTTAAACGAATTGTACCTTTCCCAATTGCAACCTAATTTTAATAAATGCTCTCTTAAAAATTGATTGTTTTGTCCTTCTCAAATCGCGGTCCAAAATTACGAAGTACGCCACACAAAATAGTATTCGTGATACTTCAAAACTACACGTTAGTATAAATAAAATAAGCTATTTGTGTCGTGTAGCTGCAAAAGTAACTATCACCACACCATTGTCACTATGCACATTTGACCCTCTTAACATCTCACCATCGCGAATTGATAACTAGAATACATTGCCTAAACTCTTCGAATGCATGGAGTTTATTTTTCAAATCTCATTTTGACTAGATGTGACAGAAAATCCACTTTTCTCAAAATGTTCCTTATTTGGAGATGGCCACTTTTGCAGCTACACGGCACATTTGTAACTAAATGTGTCTTACTTCGAAAATATCTGCGTTGTGACAAAGAGTTATGGTTCAAGTTAAAGCAAGAATTCTTTCTTACTTTAAAGAAGAATTTAAGAACCTATAATTTATTCTTGATTTTTTTTTTAGTTGAAGAGGAAGAATGTCAGGAAAAAAAACTTTAATGAAATTATAAACACTTTTGTTTCGGTTTCAAGTACGAGATAAATGAAATGAATCTTTCATTTATATGTTTATAATGTGTTAAAAGTTTCACACAAACAACTCTGTTGCGCTAGAAAGCAGAAACAAATGACAGCTCGCGTCAGAAAAACGCACGTGTGGCTGGCAGTGGTTTGGATACGGCCGCTGAGGGAAGTGGACGCCGCGAGGGAACGGCGAAGAACCGATCATGTTTCCGTAGCCTAAGGTTGGGCAATCACGAACACTCCTCTCCACCAAATTCGCCTACTCCATCCCAAAATCGCCCGTCAGTGTGAAACTCCGATGAGAAATGGAGCGGGTTAGTCGAGGCTTTTAATTTCCTAGCATACAGAATATCCGCCACCTCCATTTGGACTAACGGTCCAAATATGCTGCAATGCGAGCGATGCAGATATGTGAGGGAAGATGGGGGAGGCTCTGTCCTTCATAGCAAACCGGAGCAGATAGAGGTTTGCGTTTTGAATGCGGATTTTGTGCATGCAGCGGCTGTGCTTGACCTTCCTAAATAGACGGGCGGAGAAACGGAATGTTGTGGAGTACCAACACGCCATTTGCATGAGGTGGAGAAATCGTGAATGACAGGTTTAAAACATGGGTAATTATTCAAATCGCGAGGTTGAATTCTTTGACGATTACAACACTCTCTCTCTATGTATGTACTTCGTATGCAAGAAAGTAAAAGCATGCCAAAAGTTTTAATGCGAGGTGTTAATACAGCATCGCATTTCAGAAAACCTCGAAAACCTATACAGCACAAAGAAATACAATATTAAGCCAAGATTCTCATGTTTTCCCTCTCGGGAGCATTTAGAAAATATTCAATCCTAAACTATAATTTTTTTTCTGTCCTGGTGATTATTTTTTCGTATCAGTACAACGAACAGATTTCTGCACCATTTTCAAACCTAATATTGGAAAGTAACTTATATGTTCAATCCGAATTAGGATTCGAAATACAATAACTGAATCAGTAGTTGGAAGAAGGAAACAATTGACAACAAATCGGAAAGCACAAAGTGTGTGCTTTTGTATAGATGCTCATTGTTAGCTGTAAGGAAGGAACCAAAGGCAACATATATATAAAGACTGAAAGTGACGTATTTGACAAGAGATGCTAGCTAGTTTAAGGCAAAACTCTTTTGCACCGAAAAGGTTTTCACATACAATATATTTTCAGTTTCATAATGATATCTATTTCAGTTAAGTGGATAGGTCCATTCTTTGTTTCAACCTCTCAAGCGAAATTGAAAGAATTTTAAAAAATCGGCAGTGTGCTATCAGCATTTTTATCTTATTCTTCCTCTGACGAATGCCACTTTAAAGAAATATGTTTCTACCTATGAGTAATGCAACTAAACATTCTAAAGAGGCATCACTATAACGGACGTCACCAAAAAGAATCCAGGTTTAGCTATCCATGTGGCAGATTCTAGATGTTATTTCACGATTTCCTAATTCCGATGCTTTCCAATAGGCAATTCTTAAACTATTTTCCGAAAATAGAACGATTTTAATATTATTTTTAAAAATATTTTTAATGACCAGATTTTGTTCATCTCTTTTTTATATATTTTTTTATAAATTTAATTTCTGATAGAGCGAAGTGAGAACCTATTTTTATTCGTCGGTTCGGCTCTTCGTCTGTTTGACAGTAAATTTGTTTGTTACGCAGTCACGACGAAAGACGCTGTTGTATTTCCTTCGAATTTCGTATGAACGTCCCTTGAAGTCATTAAAAACGGGGTATTAGATATGTAATTTAATTTTTGATTCTGTTTCACGAAGCCGGTCGTTTTAATCGTTTCAATACTGAGCATGCCGATGGCAATTTTGGCACGAAAAAAGTATTTAAGTCGGTTTTGCAATGGAGATTTTTCAGTATTATCTAAATTGCATGCAATTATAATTTAGATAATGCTGATAAAAGCATAGATTTAACTCTAATTTTGTGAATACTGTTAAAAGAAGTGGCTTGCGTAAATAATTCGAGTTCCAAAAAGATGTTTAAACCTTTAATAGCTGTGACAAAGAACAGATATAAGTGGGTTTTTATGGCATTGATTATTATTCACAGAATGACTGTAATCGTAGTCGACAGTATGTGCACGCATACAGAGAACAGAAGAATAAAAGCAGCGGCATGTTTATTTTGACAGTCGTGAAAATCTGACGCAGATGTTTAAACATTACTGACAAATGATACTGACAGGTGGAGGTGCATGGTGTAATTGAGGGAAAATTCCTTTAAAGAGCGCTCTGAAGCTTCGAGTAACATGTTTCGGACAGTTCAGCTGTTGAAATGAGATAAGAAAGTTGCGGTTTTGAAACATTTTGTAGATACACTACAAGCGTTCCAATATCGACAGGAAAATTATTCGTTAACGTAAGATGGGACCCTGCTACACTGCACCCGAATTGATTTTACGTTCTTTGAGGAATACTTCGATATTACAGTCATTATTTCGAGCTACATTTAATTGAACAGGCGTCCACACTTACCCGATTTTAACCCCTGCGACTACTTCTTATGGGGAACATTAAAGGAAACTGTTTTCCGGAACAATCCTGAATCATTGTATGAGCTTGAAGAGTTGATCTGAGACTTATATGTGCCCTTTACCGTTTATCCACCACAGAAGGCTGTCTGAAAATTTAATTCTTGGTATGCGCCATCTGTGTGCTGCCACAAATGCACATTTTGTACAGATAGTGATGCAATAGCTACGATAACCTCCGAAGGACAGTTTATATCTCTCTTCTAGGAGTCCTTACTGCTATTTCATAGTAGAGCGCTAAAGTTTGACAACATTTGTTAATTTTGCAACTAATTTTGAAATTTCGGTATTAGATTTTCAAAATAAACTTACAACTATTTTCTTTATTCTATCGATCTCCACTGCCGAGCTAATTAATTTTTAAAAGACACAGTCCTTTGTGGAACAATTTGCATAAATGCATTAAAAATTTCACAGTACAAAATAGAAACACGCATCTAAATCTTAGCAATAACTAAACCAACTTGGGTTGCACTTCCATCGAGTTTCTTTTATATTTACACGTTGCGACGCATTGTGTCTTTAGCTTCGTACTAGAGGGAAGAGAATCAAGTAAGCATTTTCACCCGATTTATCTTCACCGATTGGATGCAATAATTTAAAACAGATCTTTAATTCTAATGATAAAATCGTTTATAAAATTTCAACCACCATGTTTGTTGCGTTTTTTGTGTATGACGTTCACCCGCACAATCCAATTGCTCCATTGGAACCGCCGGGCTATAAATGCTGAAATGCGACCTTCTTAGATATGCGGAGAGAAACTCTATCGCTTTAGAGGAAATCGGAGCAGGTGGAGTTTCGCATTTTAAATGCTAGGGGGGAGTAGGTGCAGTAAGGGATCGGATGCCCGTAGCTGAGCTTCAATTTTAGTTTAAACCTCAAGGAGGAGCGGGCGTGAATGCTCTACGTAAAAGGAGGGGTTGAAAAATTGGAATGGTGTGGAGTACCTGAACACCATTTGCATCAAGTGGAATGATTGTGAATGGAGTGGAGAATTCTTCAAAGTATAAAATTTGAATTTCTTGACAATTACACCACTTTCTCTATGTATGTTTCGTATAATACAAAGTAAAAGAATTCTGCATTTTTATAATACGAGGTGTAATTACAGCATCACATGTCAGAAACCCTCCAGAAGCATTTAAGCAAAACAAAGAAATGAAAGATTAAGCCAAGATTCGCCTAAAGAAAATTCAAACCTAAAATTCGAAAGTAACTTAATGATCTCCTAAATAACACTCGACTGTGGAATGTTTTCATTCTAGTTGTTGGTCACTTTTTCCGAGAATATTTATTTCGATAATTTTCCCAGGGAATTGAAAGCTTTGATAGATATAAAACGGTCTCAGAAAATTAAATTTGTCGTTATAGGGTCTTTTTCGCCTCATTTTAATTTGTACTATTTATGGTCATTTAAAAATTCAATTGGGAACTCTGTTTTTCTGCAAAAACACGTTTATTTAGGAATTTTTTAATTTAATTTAAATTATTAATAAGTTCCAAAAGTAAGTATAATTAATGCATAAGTTCCAAACAATCCCCTTGATGCTGCTGAAAGACGTCTCTCCAAGCCTAATTGCAATTGTGGGCTCTGATGGTAGCAACAGATGGCCGAATCTTTCACGGTCTTCTGGCTTGGCTGCAGGTGGGATGCCAAGAGGACAGAGCATTATTCGAAGAGCTTCTATGCGCGCTACCTCCCACCCTGCCCGAAAAAGATAAGTTCACCCCCTCCTTCCTCCGCGAAGTCTGCTGTCTAGTGTTCCGAATGCAAGCTGAATTTATGTCACATGCTTTACACCCTTTGGGTAAGCAGGGTCGGCTTAGACACTAAAAAAAACTGAATTTGAAGTTTTGTTCCCTTTTGGCTTGTTCTCACACGACCCTGTCTGCATCAACTGATATAACTCTTGTGAAAGCCATTTTTCTAACACATTTTTATGGGGACGAGAGAATAGGCCACTATTAGAATAAGAGTCTTTGAGAGTTTCTGCCTTAACGAAAAAGTTATTTTGATTTTTGAAATACAGATACATGAACAAATAGCGTTCAAAGAATCATTTTTCGTAATATAAGTAGATTACGTGATATGAACCCTTTATAACTCAACTTTTTAAAACATATCTGGTATTTAGATAACTGTACGGAAATGGTAAATCACTTATTTCTTAGATTTTTAAAATTTCAATAATAAAATGAAAAAAACGCAGAAAAGAAATGGGTTATTTATGTCACATTATATTACAAAACTTTAAAGTGCTGCATAAAGTATTTGTTACAGTGCATCAAAGTGTTCCTCAAGGACTAGGAAATATAAAATAATTTTAACAAAATGCTGAAAACACGACCGTAGGCAGCTGTTTCTTTTGACTCGGGGGAATTGAAATTAATACTGAGCCCATGTCTGCGAAAAACGAAATTTCGTCCTTTTCGAGGGATGGAAGTATTTGATTAAATCAACGGTTCCCAGTCAAAACATGTCGGGAGGGTAATAAATTCTCTTTAAATAACATTCAAAGTTATCCGACAAAGACAAGCTAAAACAGCAGGGCTGAATTTCAATTACTTCACGTCCAATACTGGAAACAAACCAAACTGCTGTATCTCTTAAACTCTCTCATAAAGGTTTTGGTTAATCTGGAGTACACAGTGCCGACTTACATCGTTCTTCTTAGGATCTCCAACTCTTTGCCGCCAAGAACAGAGATGAGAGAACATTTGTTTTGGTTGCGCAATGATGTTTTTAACGAGTGACATGCGCGTATGCGCGTAAATTAATCTTTTATTCGGTGTTTTGCACATCAGACTATATTGCACCTCGTTTTGATTGGTCTGTTTTGTTCATCTCTTCTATGTGATTGGTCGATTCTTTCGAATTTCTATAAAATCTTGTTTGGAATTTTTCGGGTTAAATATCAGTTCAGTACTGTGTATGTTATCCTGTGTATTTCGTTTCTGAATGAATAAGCGAAGCTACGAGTATTCCGCTATGCTGAAAGCGAAGCGGCTGATGTATTTTTAAATAAAAAATATTTGTCCGGTACGCTTGAAATGCCGCAGATAATGAGTGCGGAAATTCTCGTTTTTGGATTTTTTAAAAAACTTAGCTTCCTAACATTCAATGAATAAGCGTAGCTACTAGTTTCCTGCTATTCTGAAAGCAAAGCCGCAGATGTTTTCTGAAGTTAAAAAAATTGCACGGAACACACTTGAAAGGCCGCAAACAAAACAGGTGCGCACCGTAAACTCTGCTGCTGAAATGCTGTGAATTTTAAAATGCTTATTTTATAGAATTTAAATACTACCTCACACGTTAGTCATTAGTCCTTAGAAACTTCTCTTGTCATTCGACTTTTTCAGCATATCTGCAAAGTGATTTCTTTGACACTGGAATCTATATATTCCACACCATATGTAATTATTTCTTTGGCCTTGTATTATTGAAAGCTACGCATATTTTATATGAGATAGAGCTAAATTGTACATCACAGATATCCCACAATTCGGAGAAACTAACATCATCCTTTTTGTAGACCACACTGCTATGCTTTTTAACAATCAACACCCAAATATAATCTAAGAAAAATTCACTGTACCCCTCCAAACACTTGAATAATTTCAAATCCAATGGGAAATCCAAATTAACATCAGTAAATATCAAACAGTCTAATTCTTATAGAAAAGAAATCTCCCTGTTCTACCGACGCTGTTCAAAAGAATTATTCCCTCGTAAAACGAAACAGTATATCTTGGCGTAACTCGTGATAGACTCATAACTTTCAAAAAACAGACCCAAAAAAGACCCCTCTTCATCTATATGAGTCACTGAAGCTAAGACTTATAAAAGGAATTACAAGTCCTACAAAGCAAAACTGCTCGCCGAATAAGTAACTTGCCATGGTTTGTAAGAAACAAGGATGTCAAGAAAATTTACAATTAACCTCTGCCAGAAACTACGACAAGAAATAGACACAAAAGGTTACCCGGCACTCCGATAAATTACAGAATATCATCGAAATACAAACATAAGACTAATCAGCAACTAACCTTCCTAATACGTACTACCCCTCCACACTGGCTTGACTCCTTTGCGAACAGTGATGTGGCGTGGGTAAATATCCAATTGGTAGGTAAATACTTTTGGTTATATACCCGGGTAATAACCCAAGGCCTGGGTAAATACCCAAAATTATGCAAAAAACAAATTTTCGAATGCTGATTCACAATGAAGCATACAGAGTTTTGCAAGTATCCTCCCAAAAAGTATTTATAAAAGGATTTGTTAATGGTGATACAAAATGAAACTTAAAATCTATAAATATCCAAAACTGGGTATTTTGCAAAAAAAGTATTTGAGAATGGTGTGATTCAAAATGAAGCATTAAATTTATTAATACCCTTACACTGAATATTTTGCGAAAATAAAATGAATTTGTGAATGGTTATTCAAAATGAAACATTAAAATTATAAATATGCCAAAACTGGGTATTTTTCAAAAAACAGTATTTGCGAATAATGATTCAAAATGAAATAAAGAAGTAAATAAGTACCCCTAAACTGCGTATTTTGTAAAAAAAAAAAGTATTTCCGAATGGCAATTCAAAATCAAGCATTTATAATTTATATACCTCATATATATAGTTATAAACTTTTTTAATTAAAGTTTTGACTAAATTATATAATCAAAAACCAATTGCTATTAGAATTCAAAATTAAGTATTCTACAACTTAAACGGAATCGGGGGGAAATTTAGTTTTTACGGTTTGAAACTATGACACTTACAATAGAACAATTATTTTTGACGCCATTTATGTTATACATTATAACATTTATGTCTACCACAGGCGACCAGCCTGTTCGCCGGGAATATAATTTCGACTGAGTCTCTTATGCATATTCACGATTCCCTTAACGAAGTAATTTTTAATTTCAAATTGCGATAGAAATTTAGCCCGCATTCTTTATGTAGCCTTGCTCTTGTTCCGTTTCTTGTCTATATGAAAGTCTCTAATGGAGTCAAGTAACTGTTCGTATCAAGTCACATCTGACTGTACGTAATCGAAGCAAATTTTAATTTAAAATATTTATTTACATATCGAAATACCGCGGGACGTTTTACGTCCAGCAGCATGTTAATTGGCTTAAAACATGCTTATAAAAAGAATTTAAACGTAACAACCATAATCATTCAGTTTTACTGTATTATTTTTTATATATACTTACTATCTAGAGGGCTTTCTTAACAGATTTCACAGAAAAATTGATAAAATAAAAAAAATGAATAGAAAATCCAATAGAATATTATATTAGCTTTCAACAATGAAAGATAAACACTCAATTAAATATTTGTTTAAACAATGAAAACGGTTTCAATTTATTGTAACAATGAATGCCAAAAATTTTTTTTAATAATTTATTAAAATTAGCGAAAAATATCGAATGAAAACTTAATTACTATCATTGAAAATATAAGTTTTTCAATTTTAAAATGGAGTAAAAATAATTTTTGTTCTGCAATATTTTCGGAAATTAATAATGGAAAACTCCAAAATTTGGCTTAATTTTTAATTAATTAAAATTGTAATTAAAATTAAAAAACACGGTTACGAGGTGCACATTCCCACCCTCCAAAGTATGTTTGTGCTAAATATCGTTGTTCTGGGCCTAGCGGTCTGTCCTGTCGAGCGCCAAAACAGACACATTCTCCTTTATTATTAGTAGAGATAGACAGTGCCAGTGAATCTTGTGATCCATGATTTACTCACATTGCCATGCAGGAAGTCAACCATTCTTGTTTTGATTTTGTGAATAGTTATTCATTAACTTCCCGTGTATTAATATTACTGTAAATTTTACGTTGTAAAGTATAAAAGAGGGGAAAAGTTGCCTGCTTAGAGCTTTTAATGTTAAAAAGGATAAAAAGTATCCAATGTAAGTATTGTAATGTTGAGTACAAACTTGCTAATGTAAGCAAAATGGAGAAACAAATAAAATGTTTCAAAAGCCTTATTCGATTAAAAAAGGTTTTGAAAAGGATAAAATAGCTAATGAATTTCCTTTCAACCAGATTCCAACCATGACACTTGCATCAAATTTAGAGTTTTAAGTACATTTTAGCATTTATGCTCATGATCCAGATAAATCCCGTTTAACCTGGAAACTGTGTGTGAGTATGTGTGTCTACTATAACGTAAAACAATACAACAGATTGAGCAACAAAAAATTAACATTTCTTGTTGATGAAATCTTGCTACAAAAATAATTTACCTTTGTTGAAAGTAATATGAGTGAATATTACTTTCAGAATAATTCGCTTTCAAAAACTGTTAGAACTGAAACATTTGCTAGCTTATTAGCAATGTCTGGTACTTTGACTAATTAATACAAAAAGAATTATAAACAATTGTATCTTTCATTTTAGTTTCTATTATCAGCTCTTTATCACTTTAAAACCAAATTCAACATTTTCTTTTTTTAAATTCAGTTGAGTTTTTTTTTAAAAATGATATTTGAGCCACGTATATTATGTACGATTCATGATATAGTATTGCGTTTTTGTTTTGTCTGATTCATTTTTAAGGTTTTTATAGAATTTAAAAGGTTCATATATTACTAGTTTTCTTTTTTTTACCTTACCTTATGCTCAATATATATTCTATACGTATTTATATTACATAAAGGTATCATATTACACAACAGTGTCTGTGTTTTATATGAATAGAGTTAATTGAAAAGTAAATACCCAGGTAAATATACATTTTGGGCATTTACCCTTAAGTATATATACCTGGGTATTTTACATCACCGTTAGTGAATGGCAGTGTATTACTCCTTAGTAAATCCAAAATCCCCTTTGTATAATAACTCAATTTCCTTTTTATTCTATATCTTATATTTGTTTTTCTTTTTTAATTCCATATCTTGTAAAAATCAATATTATTTTTATAATAAATATAAAGAACTTCCTATTTTGCCTTTTATTCGAATTTCTAATGCCACATCTCTGCCAGAGATAGCAACGTATTGATGTTAAGAACCGAGAGTTTAACACTACGTTAACCAACAGCACTGTTGTATGTCTTAGACTACATTTCAAATTACCAGTCCAAATATATAAATCCGGAACTTAAATAAAAAATTTACAAGACAAAATTGACTTTGAGTTAAATAATATTTAAAATTTTGTATATATATATATATAAATAGTGGTGATCTCTTTTAAGCGTTTCAATTTATATACTTGACATTCTTAGAGATAACATATCAAAGGCGTTTCCTTAAATTGTCAATTTCTTTGAATATTTCGAGCAGCATGTATCGCTATTCGTAAACGCAAATTCAACAAATGCCAATCAAACATTCGCTTCAAATATTATCCACGAAGCATTACATTTACTTGCGGTTCTCAGAAGTTCCATCCGGAGGAAAGAACCTACGCCACCTGGTGACACTGCAGCTAATTATATATTATATGAGTAGGTAATATTTGTATTTAGATATTATTACAGTATTGCTAAGATACAATCGAAGAAAAAACACTGTCCATATAGGACATCCGTATGGCATCAGGTACGGGGACATGGGGCGGCGTTCTGTCCATATAGGACTATTTTGCTATCGTCCATCGCATATTGAATTTATAAAAGTCGTCGTAAAAACAATAAATGCGTATAGGTCTTTTATTGTATAAAAGTCACACAAGGTGTTATCTACATATGTAAAGCTCTGCTATCTTCAAAATTTCCATATGACAACATCTTTTATGTTTTCAATTATAGATTTTTCATGCAAAATTTATCACGTATATAAATTTTAGCTAACGTAGTCATCTACAGAGATATTTCGAATAATATAATATATAACGTAGTTAGCTAGAGAGATATTTCGAAATTTATGTTTTCGACATAAAAATGTCGTATCCGAATGTTAAACAAATTTAAGAAATCTATTGAAATTTTCTAGAAAAAAATTCGATTCTGTGCCGCTACGATATATTCATGAGGTCTGTAAATTTTTGTCGAAACCGCACTTGAGCTGGAATTGCCAGTATGCTCAAAGAGCTAAAATTTAAAACAAAATAAAATAATTCATGTGTTGTTTTAACGAAATGTTAACATTAATGTCAAGATTCATACATTGCTGAGAAAAAGACAAAAATTAAAATTTTTTCTTTTGCACTTTGTTTCTTCAGTTCTTTATTAGTGCATAATATTCCTGTTATCATTGCTTAGTATTCTTTTATGCGTGCGCTTAATGCAACGCTACATACATTTTTTAACCGTTAAAATGTAAATCAGCTTTCATCCTTGCTTTATTGGCAAATAAGTAATTAATAGATATCTTTTGTATATACGACGTATCTCATAATACGAAGACACGGATGCAGTATATTTGCTCACTACGAACGCGGAACGCATGTGACAGAAAATTAGTATTATTTCTATTTGCAAGAAAAAGATATTCGATATTGTCAATCCAAAATAGTGGCATAAAATTAATCAAAATTAACTCTTCATAGCTCTGAATGCCATTCTATTTCATCTATACTAGTAGTTCTCGAAACAGTAGACAACGCGTCTCAAAAAAATAGAAGATTTGTTTCAAGTTGTTGAGAAGACGTCGACACTTTAAAGTTTTAGGCATTTTTTAAAATCGATTTATTTACATAATTTTCCATTTTTATCGTTAATCACAAATTTTTTTACAAATATCTGCTTTTTTTCAGTATGACGGAAATCACCATAAAATGTATCGATATTGGCCGAATTATTCAAATGTTTTAATGGCGATAAGCTTGACATTGACTCTCCAAAAATTGAAATAATTAAAACCACCAAAATTTTGAAACGGCACCCTAAAATAAAAATACTTAAACGTTTATCGTTTTCTATGACTTCAAGGAACATTTATGCCAAACTCGAAATAAATTGGATAACGCGTTTGGTCGTGCTGAGTCAAAAATTTAATGACAAAGAGACAAGATGTAGGCATTCGAGTTGAAACAGGAACATTCAATCATTTAGATTTGGTCCTCGTATTAATTTTGCTTATTTTTACTTATAAAAACGAGCCATTTATTATATATTTTACTACTTCAGATGGGATTATAAATTTCAAATCTTGCAGGATTATTACACATGATGTATGTAAAAAGTAATCATCTATCAAACGGAAATTTATTGGAACTGCTTTGATTGATTATTAAAAAATGAATGAGAAAGACAGGGAATAAAAGCCATTTATCAACTGAATGCAATGCTAACTCGAATAATAAAATTAATGAAAAAGAATAAAAAAACTTATTAAGCATCTTTAATTTACCGAAAAGGAAAGCCTTATACTTAAAAATATCAAGAATGGATAAGAGTTTAATTTTATCCGCACTTTATTAAAAAAATGAAATTACCTCCAAACCCCTGAAAAATTGCTAATTCCATCGAAAGTTCAATTCAATATTAGTAAATGTCAAGTGGCCTATTTGTCATGGGAGGGGAATTTCCCAGCTCCACCAAAGCTTTTAAAGTAATCTGTTTCATTTTCCCAAGCCCTGGGAAAGTGAATGAATATACATTGCGGAACTCTGAATAGACACCTCACTTTCAAAAATCGCATACAAAAATTAGGAGAAACTTCAAAGTTGCTAAAGCAAAATTATTCTTTATAATTAGATTTGACTACCAGCTTTTACAAACCACTAAACTTCTAATTTACAAAACTATGCTACGTTCTGTTATTAGTTACGTTTTACTTCAGTCAAAGACTACCACAAAGAATTTCTTCGGAAAACTAGAGACAAACGACAACTCGGCATTCCGAGAAATTACAGAATTCAATCCTAATAACACCAAGACAATCAGAAGAATAATCAGCAACTATTCCTCCCAAGGCATACTGCATCACCACAATAGCGTGACTCCTGAGTGAAGATAATGGCGATTAATTAAGCTTAAGTAAATCCAAAATCCCATTATATAATACCTCACTTTTTTTTCTCTTAATTTCTTTCTAATTGTATAAAACAAACATCATAATTTCATGATGAAAATAAAGCACTTCCGATTTTGCTCTGGAACTGATTTTGTAATGTCACTTTGTCTCTGTCTATAGAAAGATCCGGATGTTGTGAAATCTGAGCTCAAGCATTAAGTTAACTAACAGCATCATCAATATGATATAGACTTTATTTTGTAATTACCAGCCGAATATGGAAATTCAGGCCTTTAATATGAAACAATAAATAATGAAAACTCATGTAACGATCATGAAAAATAAAAATTTTATATAGAAAATCTTTCTACAGAAATAGTGGTAAAATTGTTTCAGCATTTCTACAAATGTACTTATTATTCTTAGAAATGTCATTTCATAGGCACTTTCTTAAATTCCCAATTTTAGAATATATTTCTAGCAGCATGTATCGCTATTCCAAAACAGAAATTCAACAAATTTCATTCGTAAATTTAGTTCATATATTCTCCTCTAAACAGTGCATTTACATTGCAACCAGAAGAAGGAAACTGCGCCACCAGGTGACAAAGTGGCTAATTATATATCATATGAGTAGATAAGAACTTATATTTAGTTATTATTATAGTAATAATAAGACACAGTTAAGAAAAAAACTGACCATATAGAATTATTCTGCAGTAGATAATCGTATATTGGATTTATAAAAGTCATCGTAAATGCAAAAAATTCGTCTACTAACGGAATTTTCTTTTTAAAAAATTATAAAGGATAGTCCGCATTTGCAAAGATGTACTGTCTTTAAAATTTGAAATTAATGGCAACACACTTTTAGATTTCATGAATAGAATCTTCCTAACATAGTCATCGAGTGATATTTGAAATTTTGTGTTTTCGACATAAGAAGGTCGTTTCCGATAGTTAAACAGTTTTTAAATGCTATACTCTGGAGTAGTAGAATTTTTATTAATGTTGCAGTTTAAAAAGCATGCTTAAAGCTATGATTTGCCTATTACAGTAGATTACTAGATGATGCACTTAAATGCTTTATTCTCTTAAAATTTTCCAGAAAAAAATCCTTGCTATGATGATAATTGAAATTTAAGAGCGTTATAAGTTATTCTCAAAACTGGACTTGAGGTTAAGTTCCCAGTATGCTCCAATCACTAAAATTTAACACAAAATAATATAGTTAATTTATTTTATAAGAATTTAAATAAAGTGGTATAACATTTCATTACCTATTAAATGTATATAATTTTTCATCCTTGCTTTACTAGCAAATTAGTATTTAATAGTAAAATCGGCGGATTTCATGTAATAAGCCACAGATGCAGAATATTTTCTTACTACAAACGCGGAGAGCAAGTCCCCAAAAGAATTATTTTTTATTTTGAAAAAAATGGAAAAAAAATATGATCTTCTAGTAGTTCTGTAAATATTATTTAAAAAAACTAAGGTCTATTCTCCGTCGAAAACTTGAAACTGTTAGCTATTTTTAATATGAATTATTTACGCAGGTTTTCGTTTTTATCAGTATTCAAAAAATTACTATTAAATGCCTGATTTTTTAATCAGTATTAACGAAATCACTATCAAATGACTCAGAATTTGAGAAATTTTTCAAATATCTCAATGTTAATAAACTCCCCATTGACTCTAAAAACATTTAAATCATTTAAACGACCAAATATTTAAAGGGAATTCAAAAATAAAAATACTTACAGGTGCGTCGTTTTTCATGGATTCAAGGAATATTCAGGTCAAATTTGAAGCTAATAGAATAATGCGTTTGTTCGTGACTTCGTGACAAAACAATTTACGGGCAAACAGACAAATTGCCGAATTTCGAATTCTGTGTTCGGATTAATTTTGCTCATTTTTAATTATTAAAACGAGTCATTTATTATATATTTTACAACTTTAGATATGGGAACACTTTCAAATCTTGCTGTATTATTCCTCAAAATGTCTTTTAAGAGCAATAGGTAATTAATCGAAAATTTCTATTGTAATTGTTTGGATTGAATATTAGAAAATGATTTGGATGAGAATGACAAACAAGCAGTCATTTATCAATAAAATACGACGTCAGCTCGAATAATAAAACTAATGAAAAAAAGTTTAAAATTATGAGGCATCTGTATGTATTTTGCGAAAAAAAGAACAGGATTATACTTGGAAGTACAGGAATGGTTTAGAGGTGTTTTTTTCCATCCGAAAGTTCACAAACCTTTGTATTTTAGTACAGAAAGACGTCAGAGTAGCACTTAAATTCGTGACAGAATGTTTGTGTTATATAACGATGGTGCATATAAATGAATTGTTCCTCTCTCAAAAAATTTTTAAATGTAACCACACATATTTTAAATTCCTAAAGTTACTAATATTTTCTTCAGCATTCTTATCTTCTCTCAAAGTAATATTTTTTTTTAAAAAAGTAATAACTTAAAAATGAATGATCTTCGAAATTTTGAATTCAACAAGAATTTTTATACGTTATTTTTCAATAAAAAATTGTTGTATGTATTGATAAGAACGTCTTACAAAATCTTATATTTTAAGATATTTCCGCATTTCAACATTCTGATGTATTGGAATTTATTAATTTTAGATTTAATCTGATACATTTTCCATACACAACTCGGCATGTAACGAAAGATAATAAGATTAATTAATACTTCATCAATCGACAAAAATAACACATAAATAGACAATATTATGATGTGTTTGAAGTCTGGAATAAACCCCTTTTATAATTATATACAATGGTGATTGCAACTAAAAGGAATAATTTAAAATATTTCAGTTTTTGTTTTCAAAGAAATATAGAACACGTGAATAAAAACCATTAATAAATATTAAATATGCAGAAATAGCTCTTTTGCTTCTACAAAAATTAACCCTTTTGTCCTTGAATTATGCACTGAACAAATAAAAAATCAATGAGAGGTTTTATATGATATATTATATATAAGTAACTTAAATATGAAATTTCATAATATTTTGTCACTTAGCAAACTAATTAAAAAATGTCCTAGTAATAGGACACTAGGCTTCAATTAAGTAAAAAGAAAAATATTTTAAATTTCAATTTACAATTATTTTATATGAAATGATTTGAAAAAATTTCTTTGTGCATGTGAACATCAATATGCTTCACATTTCTCACAAAAGATGTAGTTTTGTAGGTGCAACCTTCCAATTTGCATATTTGTTGCTTTGAATTTCTTTCAATAATGTGGTTTATCCCATAAAATCACACGTTATTGCAAGATCTGAGAGATAGATTTCACTTTTTCTTTGGAGGTGGTACAGCAAGGTTATTACCGTCCGTGTTTTGTAGGGGCTGATGACTGATTTGAAAATGAGAGAGCTTCTGCTATTTGAAATCTAAAGTCCGGTAAATCTATCTAATTTTTCTGAGGAATTCCAGAACAATTTGCATCTCTTTTGTACCATGACCAACAATTTATTATAGCCATATTGAAATAATGAAAGATGATGAGGAGGTACTTTTGCTCCTTATAGCCTTTTGGTACAATAACATTAATAAGCCATGCTTGTCCACACCCCCCTATACTTTTATCTTAAAACTTTACAATTTCAGGTCTGGGAAGTTCAACAAAAGTGAGATCGTTTTTGCTCCATTTTTTAACTACGTCCGCACGATTTCTGTACCATTTGACTACAGCACCAGCTTCCGTAAAATATTTATCTCAAATACCTCGTCCATAAGTTTTAAACTTTGAATCAATTTTTACGTTAAATAATTGAAAAACAACTGCATAATATCCAAAATATACATCCAACACAATTTTTTAAGTGGAAATATTGTTAAATGTAAAACAAAGAAAAAGTTTTGTACTATAGACACCTGGTATTCTAATAACAGAACAAGTACAAAAATTCATGTTGGCTCTAAGGCCCAATGTCTTATTAGTATAACAAATGTTTGATTCACATTTGTAGTGCAATTTCTGATTATTCTTAAATTAAGAGCACTGAATTAGTTAGAAAAAGTACGATTTGTATCATGGAATTTTTCAAAAAGAAGAGGATTACATATAATAAAACTTTTGAATGCTCAAAAAACATGGACATGCGTTTTGACTGCTGATGGTCAGAAACTTCCATTATTTTCTCTGCTACGACTATACTGCCAACTATTGAGCGGAAATGAAAGTATCTCGCTATTCTTGAAAGCATAATTAGTAGGACCTAGGGTTCCGAAGTTGAAATTCTTCAAAATGGGGAATATAGAGTAATATAAAGATGTGTCCTAATTCTAAGACGCCAGAGCCGAAGAGGTTAAACTACAATAATAAACGCAAATAATTTAAACTGCCTATCGGCATATGTTTTAAATTTCAATTCTACATAGTGTTCAGAAGGAAATCTAATTCACAGTTTTTAATGACACTATCTGAGTCCACGAACAAAAATTAGAGTTTTCTGCAATGTATGTGACTCTCCGACAGATTTTGAAAGCCGCGAATATTAATGAAAAGCAATGCTCTGGAGAAAAGTTATGACTTTCTTTTAATATTTCAGTGTCGCAGGGAAGAAAAGGCTGAAATAGTGCTTTTTATATAAAGTGCATATAGCATCAGAATATTATTCTATATTGATGAAGCGCATAAAAAAAGAATGTTTGATAATGAAATGAATGTTCAATAAGTATTTGAATCTATAAAATTTAAAATGCCAAATACAATGCGATCACGTGCATAAACTTCTGAAAGCTGCATTTCGCCATTTCTTGTAACATTTTCAGACACCTCATGTATGTAAGAAACGAATTCGTTTTACAAAAAGTTCAAGATAAGCATTAATATTCCTTGTACACAATAGCGCTCTTTAAATGTTCTATCCGAATCGAATTAAGTTGTGAAATACTCTGAATCAGTAGTTTGAGAAAAGGAACCAGTGTCAACAAATCGGAATGCACACAACGTGCACAAAACGGGTGCTATCTAGTACAGATGTTCAGTGTTAGCTGTAAGAAAGGAACCACAATCACTAAGTAAACCACTGATGTAAAGAATCTCATTTTAATATTTGGTTTAAAAAACAAAAAACAAGAAAAAATGGAAGGATTTTTTTTTATTTTCCGACGAAAATAAATTTTGGTTTCGTTCCTTTCTTCAAACTGTCATTCAATTAGAATGATGAGCTGTTTGAAAAGCAGTAAAATACAACTTTAAAGGTTGAAATTCTCAAATTTTGAAATAATCTTACAATAATAATAACAAAATCTCTAATGTATATTCTCGGATTTCGAAAATCTCCGCGCTTTTGCGCATCGCCAAATTAAGGATGAAGTGAAAAACAGAGGGTTGAATGTTTACATTTTACTAAGCGTCATCTAACAAAGAACTCCGGAAATGCGCTCATCTTACTCATTGACTGTCACCCCTTTCCAGAGTAAAATCGCCCAAAAGTGCTAGTCCTGACATTTTCAAACGATCAGTAAAACAATACTTTGAGAACCAAAGAGGACGAACCCACAATTTTTCGTTCAGCTGTGCTAGGCATCATATTTTTATATTTTATACTATTTTACAACAGATGCTATCTAGTAAGGGCAAAACTCTTTTGATCCACTATGGTCTTCGAATACAGTATATTTCAATATCGATGTCTAAATCAATTTAACTCAAATTCTGGATTGCTTCTCTCTTGTTATTAACGCCTCAAACAGAATTGAAGGCGTTTTAAAAAATCGAGAGTGGTCTCCCAACAATTTTATCTTATACTTCCTCTGAATTCCCGCTTAAAGGAGCACCGCAAATATAGGGATGAGAACCTCCCGTATAAGTAAGTAGAGTCTCGTTTTTCGTTGGGATATAGTAACGGTGGGGGTTGAATTACCTTCATCGATGACGGGTCGTACCTCTGTCTGATGGGTCGCCGCATGAGCCACTCGTAATGGGGCCTATTATGCGTGGGCGACATTGCCCGATTAATTGTCGTTGGCTAAAGAGTCATTCAGTTATCCGCGCGCCGAAGCTGTTCTAAGTAATTCTTTGTGAATATACTTCCTCTGAAGAATGTCACTTTAAAGAAATATGTTTCTATCTATGAGTAATGCAACTAAACATACAGATATGGGTAAAAATTCTTTTAAGGAATCCAGAATTGGCTTTCCCTTTGACTTGTTCTAGCTGTTATTTCATGGCTTTCTAATTTCAATGTTTCTCAACAGAAGCTTCATAAACAATTATAAGAAAAACGTTTTAAAAATTAATTTAAAACTTAAAAATAATTTTTCATGACAAGATTACATTTTATTATTTGCCATGCCTTTTTTTCATAATTTTTTTTAAATTTTCCTAACCGAGAGAAACGATGTTCTGTTTCTTATATTCTGTTCGGTGTTCTGTTGTCTGTATGATTGTAAATGTGTTTATTACTCAGACACGACTAAATACGTTGTCAGAGTTTCTAATAATTTGGTATGATGTTCACTGAAGTCATTAAAAATGATGTATGGGACAGAGAATTGTATTTTGTATTCCATTTCAAGATGACAGCAGTTTTGATGGTTTCAGTGTTTAGCAATTCAATGGAGAATATGATAACTGTAATTTTGAAAATATTGATAAAAGAAGGCGCTTCTGTAAATCATTTGCGTTTGAAGAAAAAAGATGTTTAAACCTTTAAAGACTGTAACAAAAAGTATTTCGTGCCTTGTTTTGTTTTATCACAGTGTTTGCTATTCACAGAACATATACCCTAAGTGTACACACATACAGGGTGTCCCATAAAGGACTCCATTATTTTAAAATTAAATAACTTGGCAATGGAGATCGACACAAAAATAGAACCAGTGACACGTGCATTTTCAAATCTTACACAGAAGTTTATAAATTATTGACATATGTTACCGACAGGCGGCACTTTATGGTGTAGTCGTAGGTAAATTTTTTGAAAGAGTGCTCTGAAGCATAGAGTGATGACTTTCGAACTGTTCCGCTGTTGAAACGTGAATGGAACTTTGCTGTTTTCGAACCAATTTTTGCCACACTACAAGTCTTAGAAGAACGAAAAGACACTTCGTTTATTGCAGGATGGGACCCTACCGCACTGCATTTAAATGGTTTTTACCTTTCTCAAGGAATACTTCGAGAATGCAGACATTGACCTACTCAACATTTACTGGACCAAGCATGGATTGGCCTCCATAATCATCCGATCTTAACCTTTGCAACTACTTATTATCGGGAATATTTAACACTGGATGAGCTGGAACAGTTAATATGTGATACCATACGTGCCCATTTCCGTTGAGCACCACAGAGGGCATCTGTAAGTTTAATTTCTGGTATGCACCATCTCTCTGCTGCGAAACATGCATATTTTGTATTGATTGTGATTAAATTGAAACGATTGCCTGGAAAGGACAGTTTAGCGTTATCTTCTAGAACCCCAGAACGCGAATTCAGAGTAGAGCGCCATCTGTTGTCAACATTTGTAAACTTTTGCATCAGATTTTCACAATAAACTTACCATAATTTTCTTTATTCTATCGATCTCCACTGTCGAATTATTTATTTCCCCTAGTACCCACAACATTGACTTAACACCTGAACGAAGGCGAATGGCGGTGTATTACACTTACGTAAAACCAACAGTTAAAATTGATAAAATTAACGAAAATTAAATTAGAAATTAATAGAACTTGAATTAAAACCAAAATCCAGTTGTATAACTCAATCTCTTATTTTTCTATCGTTTAAATTGTTTTTAATCCCATATTATCTAACAATATTATTTTATATTAATAATAAGGCACTTCCGATTTTACCCTGTAATTGAATTTATATTGCCATATTTCTCCCAGCAATAGCAATGTCCGAATGTTAATAATCCAAATTTTAACAACTACGTTAAGTCACATAACTTTCGATTTGGCTTAGACTACATTTGTAATTACCAGCTCGAATATATAAATTCAGTCCTTAAATAAAAGGTGGCATTATTTTAACGCCTAACTGAAAAGTGATAAATAAAATTTTGTATAGAAAATATTTTAATAAAAATAGTGGTAAAATCTTTTAAGCGTGTCTACTTATTATTTTCCATTCTTAGAAATGCCATTTCAAAAGCGCTTTCTAAAATTGTCACTTTCGGTGTATATTTCGAGCAGCATGTGTCGTCGGGAAATTTCATTCTTTCAGTCACTTCATTTATTCTCCACTAATGAGTACAATTGCACTTCAGTCTCGGATTTTCCATCCAGAGGAAAGAAACGAAGCTACCTGGTGAGACTGCAGCAAATTATATATTAAATAAATAGATTAGAATTGAGATTTAGTTATTATTATAATAATATTAAGATGCCAATCGAGGAAAAAACCGTCCATATTGGATTATTCTACCATTGTTCATCATATATTGAATTTATAAAAGTAATCGTAAAAGAAATAAATGAGTTTATTGAAGGGTTTTTTTCCGTATAGAAATTTCACAAGGTGTTGTCTATATATGTAAAGCTGTACTATCTTCAAAATTTTCATATGGCAACAAGCCTTTTGTGTCCATGAATATAAACTTTATAAAAAAATTATTCTGTTCATAAATTTTGCAGAATAAAGTCATCCAGCGATATTTCAAATTTTATGTTTTCGACATGAAAATGTCGTCTCGATTGTTAAACAGATTTTCCCAGCAATTCTCAGGACGTCGATAGTAATATTTTCTTTATGTGAGATCTTAAATGCATTTTTAAGCTATTATTAGACATGTTGAGGTAGAATACTACATTAATCATAAAGAAAGCTTCTGAAATTTTCTAGAAAAAAATTTGATACTGTGCTGTTCAGAGATGTAAATTTTAACGAAACTGCACTTGAGCTGAATTTACCAGTTCGCTAAAAGAATTAAAATTTAAAACAAAATAGAACAGTTCATTTATTGTGTTGACGAAATGTTAACATTGATCTTCAGATTCATAGCTTGCTGAGAGAAAGATAAAAGTTACAATTTCTTTCTTTTGCATTTTGTGTCTGCATTTCTTAATTAGTGCATAATGTTTCTTTAATCATTGCTTAATATTTTCTTATGCATGCGCTAATTGAAACGCTACAGATATTTTATTTTTTTCATGGCAGTAAAACGAATGGATTTCTGTACCACTTTTCAAACCTAAAATTTGAAAGTAGCTTGATGATTTCCGAAAGAACACTCGGCTGATGAATTTTTTTTTATTCTAGATGTAGGTCACTTTTTCCGAGAGTATTTTTCTCGATAACTAAACCACGGCATGCGAAATCTCTGATAGTTATAAAAGAAAGAAAAATGTCATGAGAAAAATAAATTCGTAGTTAGGAGTTTTCTTGACTCACATTAATTAGTCTGTTTATGTTGCAGAATCTGGTGGGTTAAAATTGGGAGCTCCTTTTGTTTTTTCTATAAAACCCCATTCTTTTGATGATTTTTAATTTAATTTTCATTTTTATATAATTATATTTTCCTTTTATATGTTTTTAGCAACATCTCTGACAAAAGATAATGCATTTTTAATGTTAAATTTAACAGATTGCTACCCTTTTCTGTTATTCAATTTAGAAGCTGTTTCAAGCAACTTTTATGAACTTGTTAGATATTGATAGATTCCCTTCAGGTTAATCAAAATATTTCCTTTTAAGAAAGTATTTTCTTTTATTATTTCCATAACTTTTTTTTGAAAAAAATTCTTGAGATTAAAGAAAAACGTTTAAAAAAAGACTTGCTTTAACCTTTACTTAACAGGTGGTAAAGATTCGAAAGGTTTGATAGATATAAAACGTTTTCAAAAAAAAAAATAAATTTGTCGTTATAGGGTTTTTTTTGCCTCATTTTAATTTGTACTATTTATGTTATACAGTCTGGTGGATTAAAATTTAGAATTGTTTTTTACTACAAAACCACGTTTATTTAGGGATTTTTAATTTAATTTTAATATTTATTTATGGTTTGCTTTTTAATACATTATTAGCAGCATCTTTTTAAAAAAATAATACACCTTTCATGCTAAAATATACAAAACGTTGCCTTTCTTATTCTATTTAAGAGCTGATCAAGTAACTTTTACAAAACAATAAGACACTATTCCTTTTCTTTAACGCTAACCAAAAAAAGTTCTTAAAAGAATATAGTGTAAAATTAGATGTAAATAATCTGGAAATTGCAGAGTAGTTTCTTAAACTAAAATACACATTTGTTGAAGTTTTATTAAAATCTTTTTTAGTACATCTAAAGTGCGCTACATCAACTGATATAACTCTTGTGTAAGCTATTTTTCTGACATGTTTTTATGGGGACAAGAAAATAGGTCACTATTAGAATAAGAGTCATTGCGAGATTTTCTTTTTGACTTAATTAAACGGTTATTATGGTTTTAGAAATACAGAAACAGCTAGATGAACAATTCTTTGTTCAAAGAATCATTTTTCGGAACAGAAGTATATTTCGTGATAGTAACCCTTTATAACTGAATTTCTTAAAAATAATAAAATATTTGGTGTTTCGATAAATTTCCGTAAAGGTAAAAAACTTATTTCTTAGATTTTTAAAATTTCAATAATAAAATGAAAAAAAATGCAGGAAAAGGAATGAGATATTTATGTGACATTATGTTACAATGATTGAAAGTGCTGCTTAAAGTCTTTGTTACAGTGCATCAAAGTGTTTCTTAAAGGGTAGGTAATATAAAATACTTTTAAGAAAATACTGAACACACGCCCGTAGGCAGTTTCTTCTTCTGACTCCTGCAAATTGAAATTAATATTGAGCCCATGTATGCGGAATACGAAATTTCAACCTTTTTCCGGGATGGAAGCAGTTGATTAAATCAACGCTTCCCAGTCAAAGCACATCGGGAGGGTAATAAATTCTCTTTAAATAGCATTCAAAGTTACCCGACGAAGACAAGCTGCAACAGCAGGGCTGAATTTCCATCTCTTCACGTCCAGTACTGGATAGAAACCAAACTGCTGATTCTCCAAAACTCTCTCATTAAGTTTTTGGTTCTCCAACTATTTGTCGCCAAGAATGGAGATGAGAGAACATTTCTTTTGGTTTCGCAATGATGTTTTTAACTAGTGACATGTGCGCATGCGCAGAAATTAATCTTATCATCGGTAATTTGCACATTACGCTATATTGCGCCTCGTTTCGATTCGACTGTTTTGTTCATCTCTTCAATGTGATTGGTCGATTCCTTCGAATTTCAATAAAACTTTGGTTGGAATTCTACGGTTTGAATATCGGTTCGGTACTGTGTATGTTATTCTGTGTATTCCGTTTCTCAATGAATAAGCGAAGCTACCAGTATTTCGCAACGCGGAAAGCGAGGCCGCTAATGTTTTTTTAAGTTAAAAATATTTGCCCGGTACGCTTGAAATGACACAGGCATTGCGTAAGGAAATACTCGTTTTCGGATTATTTTAAAAAACCTAGATTCCTAACAGTTAATGAAAAAGCGTAGCTACTAGTTTCCTGTTATCCTGAAAGCGAAGCCGCTGATGTTCTTTTAAGTTATAAAAATGTTACTGTTCACACTTGAAATGCCGCAGGCATTGCGTTCTCATTCTGTCCATTTCAGGTGACGCATGCGGAAAAGACCAATAAAAAGCGCTCGGCACATCCAAAACAATATTTGGCGAAATAAAATTGTGCCACGAAAAATTGACGAGAAAGCGGTGCACACCGTAAACTCCAGGTTTCACAAGTTTTTTTTTTTAAAAAATCGGCTTAAAATAAAATTCATTATTACTTACGATGGCTCTTTATTTTCCCACTCTTTTGACGGGGCAAGGATTTCAGCTCTGCGTTTTCTTTCTTTTTGCTTCGGCAGAAATACTGCGAAACTTTTGTAGTAGCATTTGGGCATTTCGGGACTTCAATTTCACTCTCATGTCACTTTGACAGCAATATTAAAATATTGCAATTGTCATAAGATCGCTGCTTGATCCCAATTGGCGTGTTATTGAAGAATATGTAGTTTTTCTTAGTAGCCGCAGTATATAAAGGTAATACTAGTTTGCAGTGTTTGTGTGTGAGAATGGAAAACTGACACGTGTGTTCAATATTTTAAGCATTGTTTTTCTTTCTCTTATGTTATGGTTACGAGTAGGCAACCACGTTCTGCTACAATACAATTTCAAGTTAAAATCTAAATTGTTTTCTTCGTCATTATGTGGATTACTTTCTTCTAGAGAAATTACGTTTATCAATCTAGATTATTTTTCACGAGAATACACGTCAACGAAGCGACACCAATTTAATTTTCGAATTCATTGCGCATCCTACTACCTAGAAAAGTACGTGACATGTCAAAGAACAGTAGAACATCCCAGTTGTATGAAATTGTCGTATGTCAGATTACCTAAAACATTTTATAGGTGCAAAACACTTTTATTGGAAAGCTACATCTGCTCTCAAATTATCTTATGTGACATGCAATACTTGCATTTTGTCACAAAATGCTATATGGCGCTTTGTGGTTCCTTATGTTTTGCTGCGTGGAGTTATTGATATACAGCATTTTGATTTCAAAGTGAAGATAAACAATGTGCAGTTAGATGCTATTACTAAAAACTCAACTTTCATAATTCATGTAAAGTTATGTCTCCGTGTAACTGTAACGTTACATGAAGTTCCCATAAACTATCTGCTTTTAAATAAAAATGCTTTTTTCAATTTAGAGGTACGGTTGAATACAATTCTACAGTACAGTTTTTTGTTATTCATCTCAGTATGTTAAGGCATTACAAAGTTAAGTACTCGTGGCCAAATGCTTATGACAAAGAGAATTTCACCTGACATGGAGAAGCTCCCGGATAGAAGAAGACAAACCTAGTTTTCGAACATGACCAATACAGGAATATTTTTCTAGTGAACATTTTAAAAGAAACTGTCTCATATTTGGGCTATCTGAGCGAAACGCAACAAATACTCATTGCGATCGCCACATTAAAGTTATATATTCGAGGGAAAAACAACTCAATCAGCACTATTCTGATATCGATCATTACATATGGAGACTAAAAGTACCATCTATACTTATAAAAGGCAATGTTTGTGCGTGTGTGTGTGCGTGCGATATCCAGACGAATCTATCGCACTTAGAGCTTTGAAATTTGGCACACATGTTGTCTTTATGGTGCCTCAATGCACCTTGAAGCCGGAATTTAAAAAATAATCTAGAAATTTTTTATTTAATGTTTTGTGTTGTTTTGAGTGATTTTTCGCACTAATTTCTAAATAGCATGGTTTCGGATAACTGTACGACAAAAATAGATACAGCATCGAAAAGAGCACGCGATTTCCTTTCTAATGAAGTTAGTTCTGAATTTCTAACGTAATTTACTGAATTTTGAGAATTTTTTTAAAAATAGCCAGTTTTGCCATCGAAATGTTATTTTTGTTTTTAAAGTTGTTGCATCCGACTTTCTAATAACACTATTATTTTCAATTTTTTCAGCTTATAACTAGAACGGTTCTGTCGGATTAAAAAAAAACGGTTAAAATATCTTTTCCCATTTTTATTTAATTAATTTTTTTCTGGGCAGTTGAGAGCTATTTTTCTCGAGCGAGATTTTCCCCTAATGCAGCTGAAAATTTGATTGGTTCTCGCGGCAGGTGACGTCATTACTTTCGCGTACTGTGAGTAGATGATTTATTTACTCGATGACTTCGATTATTATTTTTAAGCGTGTCTTAACTTATTTCTTTGCGGTGTAATAAATATCACATTGTAATTTTTTTAACACTGTTTTGGATTAACGGTACTTGGTAGAGAGGAACAAGAAGCGGACAAATTCAATAATATATATATTTTCGTTTCGATTTCGATTTTAAAACTTTCATTTATGTAATTGCATTTGGGCTTTTTTTATTTTGTTGAAGTCCTGATTCCACGGGCAACGCCGTGCGCGTACTGCTAGTTATAAATAAAACAATGTCAACTAAAGATTTTGTATGTAAAAACATCATTAGAGGTTTATTACATGTTTAAAATTAAACTAACTGCAGGAATTCCAGCGCCATCATCCTGTTTTGGTTTAATAAATAAAGAGCTAAGAAAAAATAATTAATATCCCAATCATTTGCAAATTTCTTATAAATATAACTATTAAATGGTATATTATCAGAAATTACAGTATTAGGAACATCAAATCTACAGAAAATTGATTTAAGTGTAGTTAAGTATAGCAAGTTCAATAATTTCTATCCATTTTGAATAATAATCCATTATAATTAGATATAATTAGAACTGACATTACCACAGTTCATTATATTAGCTCTTATCTTTTCAAACGGTCTATAAGGAACTGTGTGAGGTATTAATGGATTCTCAGATTTAAGCTTTTTTAAATTTCTCACATATCCCACCCTGTGAATCTTCTTTTTCTATATCTGAGTTCATCCCTGGCCAATACATTGTTTCTCTAGCTCTTCTCTTACATTTTTCTATCCCAAAATGAACTTCATGAATTAGTTGTAGCATATCTTTTCAGAAACTATAAGGAACAATTAATTTTTCATTCATAAATAACAACTCATCATTAATGTAAAGATCATTTTTAACTTTATAATATAATTTTACACTATTATCTACATTTTTATAAGATTTAGGCCATCTCTCTTGAATATATTTTACAACTATTTGCAATTCTGTACCTAAATCAGTTTCCTTTTTAAATTAAATTATTCCCTTTTCACTCATGGGTAAATGTTTTGAAATAGTACGCACAATATTTAACATTTCAGGATCATCACTTGCAGTTTCATTAACAGGAAATGCATGTGATAAAGTATCAGCATGAAACATTTGATTACCTGGTATATAATTAATTTCAAAATCATACTTCAATAATTTTAAAACCGTTCTTTTGATTCTTGAAGATATTTCATACATAGGTTTCTTAACAATTGACATTAAGAGTCTATGGTCACTTTGTACAAACACTTTACGTCCATATAAAAAATTATGATATTTCTCAAATTAAAAACAATTGCTAAGAATTCTTTCTCACTCTGTGCAAAAATTGTTTCAATTTTTGTAAAACTGCGTGAAACAAATGACACAGATTGTCCTTTTTGGATTAGACAAGATCCCAGCCCGTCTTTTGAACTATCACATTGTATCACTATTTCATCATTAGCACAAAAAAATTTAAAATTGGAGTTTTAGTTAACAATTCTTTAATGTTTTCAAATGACATTTCTTGTTCCTTTCCAAAATTACACTCTACATTTTCATGAATGATTTATCTTAATGGAGCTCTAACTTTAGATACATTGGGTATGAATTTTGAACGAAAATTTTTCATGCCTAACAATCTCCTAACTTCAGTTTTTAATTTTGGAGTTGGCATCTCAACAATTACCTTTTTGTGATCTGGATCAGGTTTTATTCCTGATTTAGATATAATTCTACCAACATACTTAACTTCTGATACACTGTATTGTAGTTTATCTGGATTAAACTTTATATTTACAGATCTAGCTCTTTCTGGATCCTTCGACTTAATTGCATCATGCGTGGCTTCATCATTTCCTGCAACAATAATGTCATCAAAATAAACCTCTACATCCTCAATATCTCGGAAAAGCTTTTGATTTCTTTTCCGAAAAATCTCATGGAATTTTATTGAATTTGTACCTTCGAAATGGTATATTAAATGTGAAAATTTTAGAGCTAACTTAATCTAGTGTAACATGCCAAAACCCATCTTTTAAATCTACTATAGAAAATATTTTTACCATCAAATCTACTAATAATATCATCTGTAGAAGGAATTTGATAATGTTCCCTCTTAATTACTTTATTTAGATCTCTCAGGTGTAAACATAATCTCAGATTTCCACTTGGTTTTTCCACAATAACCAAACTTTGTACCCAATCAGCAGATTTATTTATTTTAGACACAGTTTTTTCTTTTTCTAATTTATCTAAGGGTTCTTTTAATTTAGGCCGTAAAGCCTGAGGATCCGGCCTTGGTGAGTGAATTACAGGCATTCAATAGCCTGACCTTCTTGCTGGACGCACGAAAAGAATTTCTAACGTTCGTATACGACTTCTCCCGCGGTGATCGTTATTCTTCGAATTTCTTCAGAACCACGGAATATTTTTCTTTACTTTCGGGAGGCTCAAATTTGAATGTGTTGAAGATTTCCAGTCCTTCGCTTCCAAGCAGATTTAGAAGGATTGGGATTTTTATTTTATCTGCGCGTTCATCTTTTTAAGTGGCGAGCACATAATTTTCCAGTTCCTGTCTTCATTTTCTCCACTTTTCGTTCACATTTCCAATGAAGAACTTCAAAAGAGAAGGTGGTTTGAACGCATCCATCATGCACGTGATTTAAGAACGTGGTTTATATTCGATGGATTTGACAAGATGTCAGTAATAAAATTTTTAATTCAGTGACTCTTAAAAGCTATGATCTACGAGTTATAATCGATTACTACTTACTACGGTCACTACCTGGTGCATGACAAAGCTTCAATGCTTTTAAATTTCTAGGGAATATTTGATTCTATCTTGCAAAAACATATTCGACAGCATTTCAGCTTCGTCAAAACTACACTTGAACTTGAATTGTCATTACTCTCAAAATTAGTAATACAATAAAATAGGTACTTTATTATTTTAACGAAATCTTAATATGACATTTATGATTAAATCTTGCTGAGAGATACATGCCTTTATGATAATTTTCTTATTGAGCTTTAATTCTAGATTACTTTACCAGTTTACAGTATTTCTTTCACCACAGCGTATTATTCATTTATGAATTATCTGAATGATACTTTACACCACTTTATTTGTAAGAATTTTAATAAAGTAACGCGGCATTTCGTGCCCGAACGATCGTAGACTCATTTCCATCAGTGCTTTACGGGCAACATTGAAGTTCGATGCAAATGATGTTTTTAACATGATAGATTGTTCACGAATGAAACCGCAAATGCAGGGTACTATCTTACTACAAACTGCGGAATGCACACAGAGATTATTCCATACTTTTATGCAAAAATCTGACCAGGCCATTCCAAAGCAATTGTGACAACGAAGCAATTAAACCCTTTAGCCCTGTATCCCCAGCGAAGTAAGAAAAATTAGACCGCGATCCTTATTGACTTACTCATCACAATAGTGAAAATAGCACCACACACTAGTTTCAAGAAGTCTTTATTTCAGTTCGGGAAAATCGCAAGAGCACCCTCTGTTCCTTCCGGAATAGCTCAAAGTAGAACTGGCGGTAAAAGTCCAATATTTTTAACCTAGCTTAAAGTCAATAGTACTTGCTTTCCTTTTTTCATTAATCGTGTCATTAGTGTTCTAAATAACTTTAAAATTTCTTTCGGTGAAAAATTAAAATTGTCAGAATCTAAGGTTTGAAATGCTGATTATGATACCACTTACTTTTCAACAAAATCAATGAATACATGTCACGAACTCAGAATAAAGTTCTACACATCAATTTATAATATTCGCAAAAGAATATCCAGATACCCCAGTAGCATAGAAATATCATAATATTTGCACAATGTTATACAATAGTATGGAATACCGAAGAACACCGAAACAGTAACAAAGTATTATATCGTATGTATCAGTATCTCCGAGATACTAAATTTTCACAAATAATATAAAAACATTGTTTTTTATAAAAATCTTCATTCTGACTCAGGATATCACTGGATTGGGGGTTTTATTTAAAGAAACTCCACTGGAACAATTATTCTTTAAGATGCTGAATATTATTTCATACTATACAATACAATGCATACAATATGTTAATTTCTAAATTTATCAGCGTTGCTCAATATTTTAAGATGAAATTATTCTTACCGTCGACAGATGGCAGCATGATCATACTGTAACACTACATTTATCAACGTAGAATCATATGCCCGAAAAAATATTTTACAAAATGTTAATTTGAATAATAATATTTACACAATCATTTTTTTTACTTTATATAAAAGGAGGGCCGGATTCAGCGAATGAAGTTAACCATAGAACAGCTCTTACATAGGGATTATCTATTGTTCTGTGAAAAAAATGTTGAGTGTTATTCTCATCGTAAAAATATGCACGTGATTTATTGTTTCGAATCTTGCATTTGATTTTCAATCAATACTGTAATTATAAATGTTAAAGGCGTTTCGTAATACATTGAAAGAGGAATAAATAAATTTTTTAAATTATTTTAAAACCTTTCAAACATATTATTATAATTATTTTTAAACCTTATTGTTTTAATTTATTAAATTACAAACTTAGATTACTAAAAAACTTACTTAACTGCTAAAATTGCTTCCTCTTTGACTTCAAATTTCATTTTGAACTCGAAATTGAAACGATAAAAGATGATTTAATTAAAAGACTCTTCAGAAGTTAATGTGATTGTGCAGGAAATTTCAGATAGATGTACTTTTGCAGATTTCTAATTTAAAAATTTATAGTTTAAAAAAATTAGTTGTAATTCTATAGTGAGCTTAATAAGCCAGTCTCTTTCAGAGGATGATATCAAAGCAGAGCTTTAAATAAACACGAATTATACAGGATAATTAAATTAATTGTTGCTATTTAACAGCCATTTAGAGGAATTATGTAACAGTAACGATATTTTCATCAAATGTAAGGAAAACAAAATTAACACTTCAACACTATCAGCACTCCGATACACCGTCACAATGAGAGGCTTCGTTGGTTCAACGCATGCGAAATCAGTGAAGAGAACACTGACTGGACTGGGACGGACTAGACAATAGGTAGAACAAATCCCGCCGCTTTTAAACCAGTAGGCGATTTTTAGCGTCCGTTTTTATAGCAACTGTGAGTAACTCGAAAATAAGGTTACTACCTTCAACTCGCATGACTATGTTTCCACTGTACGAGGCTGTGAGCCGCTAGCTTCTTCCGTACTCTTTCACAGCTAACCCAAAGTCAATACTCTACTGCATTTGGTATGCCAAATGTTTTTTAGTGAATTTCGTTGACCATCAGAAATTTCCAAAATCCGAACAGTGAGTAGAAGCAACTAGTTCTATTCCCGAGGCTTCGCTGTATTTCAATGTATTACATTAAATGCATGTATTTTTAATAAGGTAATAAGTCAAATAAAATTAGACTGTCTTTGATTTTGGATAATCCAAGTCGATTCATTTCTTTGAAACTTGCAACTCACAAAGAAATTATTTTTAGTGTAGCGTTATAACCACAAACAACTGACATAATAGCTTTTTTCATGGTTAATGTTTCAGTCAAGTGTTTGAAAACAGATCACAGCGCTAATCAAGGGCAAGATAGCTACTGAAAATACCATACCTATTTGAAATCGTGACTAGAACACAAATTCTCTTCTCGATATATTTTGTTTCGAGCAAATCATAAAGAACCAGCAGTTTGTTAAAAGTTTCTGTAAATTTATGGCAATCGTTTTTGCTTTGCAATTGCTGTAATATATTAAATCTTCCACGAAGTAAAACGAAATTTTCTGTCATATCATGCATTATTCCACTGAAATTTTTGAATCCATGCTTGTGGACAGATTCTTGGAAAAATAATTTCATTTAAAAATAAAAATATTTGAAACAATATAATATCTTCTGGGTTCTTGTTTTACTTCCTTCAGTGTTCTACGCATTATTTATATTTTATGTTGAATAACTTGGTACATCGATCCTCAAGTAATAGATCTTAATTCAATATTGACAAGTTGTATCTTGTTCATTTGGGATGATATACAACATTCAAACCCAGGACCCCAATTTCTGTTATAAATCCTTCGTGAAACGAAGACCGGAAGGGATTCCATAAAACTAATGTTCCTTGTAACATAATGAACAAAAATCCTCCCTCACAAGAAGAATAAGTTTTATTGCAATTTAGAAGTGCTGCTGTAAATGATAAAACACATACTCTTATTCAAACTTTGCATGCGTTTTTACATTTTAGTATAATATTTTTAGCAAGTTTATAGAGCTTAAAAATGTTTGTAAATAGACTCTCAAATTAAATCTTTGAAAGAAAACAAATTTATAAATTATATTTCGTTTTGTAAATACGATATTAATAATTAAATTCTTTTTTTGCAAATGCTGTAAATTCTAAAATGCTTACTGAATATAATTTAAATGCTATCTCACACTATATTCATTATTCTTTAGGAATTTCTCTTGTCATTGTCTTTGTCAACATGTCCGCAAGTTGATTTCTTTGGCACTAGAAGCAATATATTCCAAACCATATGCTATTATTTCCTTGACATTGAATTACTGAATGCTTTGTATTTTTTATATAAGATAACGCTAAGCTGTATATCAAACATATCCCTCAAAGCGAAGAAACTAACTTCAGCGTCTTTGTAGACGACACTGCTATTCTTTTTAAAAATAAGCATCCAAATACAATCTAAAAAATATTCACTGTGCCCCACCAAACACTTAAAAAATTGCTAATCCAATGGGAAATCCAAATTAACATCAGTGAATATCAATCACTCTACTTCGTATGGACAGGAGACGTCCCTGCTCTACCGAAGATGTGCAAAAGAATTACTCTCTCGTAAAACGAAACAGTATACCTTCGAGTAACTCGTAATAGACACCTAACTTTCGAAAACGAGATTGAAAAAGTAAGAGAACTTCAAATGTGCTTAAACCAAATTATTCCCCATAATTAGATGTGACTCCCAGCTCTCGCAAATCACCGAAATTCTTACTTACAAAACTATACTACGCCCTGTTATTATTTACGCATCACTACATGAGCCCCTGCAGCTAACTCTCATAGAATAGAATTAGAAGTTCTAAAAGAAAAAACTGCTCTCCGAATAAGTAACTTACCATTGTTTCTAAGGAACAAGGATATCCAGTAAAATCTACAACTAACCTTTGCAAAGACTACCACAAAAAACTAGAAACAAAAGGTTACCCAGCACTTCGAGAAATTGCAGAATACCATTCCAATACAATCAAAGTCTAATCAGCAACGAACCTTCCTAATACGTACTGCCCACCTCACTGGCTTGACTCCTGTGCGAATGGCAGCATATTACCCTTCAGTAAATCCGCAATCCTGTTGTATAACAACTCATTATCCTGTTTATTCTACATTTTAAATTTTTTTATCTTTTTTTAATTCCATATTATGTAACAATAAACAATATAATTTTATTATAAAAATAAGGAGCTTCCGATTTTGCCCTGTAATTGAATTTATAATGCCACATCTCTCTCAGCAATAGCAAAGTCCGAATGTTAAGAATCAGAAGTTGAACCGCTACGTTTATCCACCTCACCGTCGATATGTATTAGACTACATTTGTAATTACCAGCCCGAATATATAAATTCAGGCCTTAAATAATGCTTACTATTCAGCCTCTTTACTGTTGGAAAAAAAATGAATAACAATTTTATATAGAAAATTGTTGAATAAAAATAGTGGTAAACTCTTTCAAATATGTCTACTTATATATTTACCATTTCTTAGAAATGCCATTTCAAGGCCGCTTTCTTAAATTTTTAATTTCGGTGTATATTTTGAGCAGTTCTATTCGTAAACGGAAATTCAACAAATTTCATTCTTTTAGTCACTTCATGTATTCTCCATTAAACAGTACAATTACACGCCAGTCTCGGAAGTTCCAACCGGAGGAAAGAATCGGCGCCACCTGGTGACACTGCAGCTAATTATATATTATGTAAATAGAATAGAATTTATATTTATTATTATAGTAATATTAAGATACAATCGAGGAAGAAAACTGTCCATATTAGATTACTCTGCCATCGTTCATCGTATATTAAATTTATAAGTCATCGCAAAGGCAATAAATGCGTCTACTGAAGATTTTTTTTCCATCTGAAAATTTCACAAGGTGTTGTCTGCACATATGAATCTGTACCATCTTAAAAATTTCCATATCGAAACAAGATATTATTTTCATTAAAAGAATCTTCTCGAAAAAATTATCTGTATATAAATTTTGGCTAATATAATCATCGAGAGATATTTCGAATTTTATGTTTTTGACATTTAAAATGTCGTCTCGATTGCTAAACAGATTTTGCCAGCTATTCTCATTACGTCGACACTGGAATTAACATATTACAAATCATATCTTATTATTTCTTCGACCTTGAATTATTGAATGCTACGCACTTTTTATGTAAGATAGTTCTCAGGACGCCGATAGTAATATTTTCATTATGTGACATTTAAATGTAATTTTAAGGCTATTATTACACATGTTGCAGTAGAATACTACATTAATCGTAAAAAATCTGTTGAAATTTTCTAGAAAAGAATTTGATACTGTGCTGCTAAGAGATATTCATGAGGGCTATAAATTTGAACCAAACTGCACTTGAGCTGGAATTGCCAGTATGCTCTAAGAACTAAAATTTAAAACAAAATAAAATAGTTCAATTATCGTTTTAACGAAATTATGGCATTAAAGTTAAGCTTGCTGAGAGAAATATAAAATTTAGAAAATTTTTCCCTTCGCACTTCGTTACGGTATTTCTTTATTAGTGCATAAAATTTCAATTTTCATTGCTTGACGTGTTCTTACGCATGCTGCTTAATGAAACGTTATACACTATTTTTTAAAGAATTTATATAAAATGATATATCATTTCATTAACCGTTAAAATGGAAATCAGCTTTCATCCTTGCCTTATTGGCAAATTAGTAATTAACAGATACAGTAAGTACGACGGATCTCATAATACGAAGAAACAGATGTAGAATAATTTTTTACTGCGAACGCTGAAAGAAAGTCACACAAATTATTATTATTACTTTATTATTACACCAAGCTTAATTAGTTATATATTATATTATTATTAAATATAATGTGGTTCGAATATTATAAAGATTGTATTAAATGATATGGAGAAACTAGGGCATTTTACACTACATTTACTTTTTCTTATATTCCTCGAATATTTGAAAGGCTAGCTTAATAAAAGGATTTCCTTTTAAGTATATTTCCTTTCTACAAACAAGGAACGCAAATCAGAGAAAGTATTTAAGACAAGTAATATAAAAAAATTTTAAGTCAATTCCTAGTTAGGTCAACAAAGAAACATTTTAATTTATAAATTTTTTCTCCCATATAAAACTAAAATTAATTAAATTTAATTAATGAATTAATATTTGAAAAAACTGTATTAACATCAAGTGTCATCCACTACAAGTTTAAAAAAAATGCATTTGAATTTGAGTGGATGAATAAAAAGTATTTTATTAACAACTAATCTTGAAAATTCCCTTTCTCGCCAAAGTCGCCAATTTTGCCGCCTGTCGCCAAATCTGTAATGTTAATAGTTTTCGAGATATAATGAAAAGCGTACTGCGCATGCGTAAAGATATGGCTAAAATATGGGGGTGTTTCGATGATCCCATGGGCCATCGATATACCCAAGAACCAAGTCTGTAATGTTAATAGTTTTCGAGATATAATGAAAACCCCATTGCGCATGCGTCATACAAAATATGAAATAACAGACAAACGGACAAACATACAGACAAGAAAGCGAAATAATATTGCATTGTCATCTAGTTCTGAGCTATGTTTAAAGTTTCAAGTCTCCAGCTCATCGGGAAGTTAGTTTAAAATCGATTGCAAAATTTGAACAAGATATATATATATATATAGGGAGAGTGTGAACTAATAGTAGGAATTGAAAAATGTCCGCTCCTCGAAATTACCATTCCAAAATAGTGACATGAATTTAACTCAGACTTAATTCGTCGTATTAATTTTGTTTATTTTTACTTATAAATGCTAGCCGTTTATTATATATTGTTGCAAATATCGTCTGGTGGGTGTACATGAATGCTATCGAACAAGCAGGACAGTAAAAAAAGTCAATTTCTCTTTATTTCACAAATATGCCAGAAAAGCAAAACACAGCACAGATAACAAAATTAAGCTGCGATTTTATAAATTATTAACTCAAACATGCAGCAGAACACTAAAAAAATTCACTTAAGTTACAGCACTTTTTATAGCGCTACATATGAATTTACAAGCTTCACAGCTGGCCAAACTCCAAGTGGATCCCTCTTGATTTCAGAGCTTGCTTTTTCTACTTTTTCCAACAGAAAATGACGTCAAATAGTAATCTCTCGAAGGTTCTGGATATTTCCGCTCCTAGTATAGAGGAAAACACAATTTATGAATTTTCTAGAAGTTTCGTTCTGTCGCCAAAGTCGGGGTTCTTTTTCTTGGCTCCGAGTAAAATATCTGTAAATGCCCTAGCAGACTAGCCTCTTTTCTCAAACGATCAAGAACAATTTCGACTGCTTAGGTTCTTCGCCGATGTGATTTTGAGTGTAGCGGGTGGAAACCCTCTTCTTTAAGATCTGACAACCCCAAAAGGAAAGCCTGACTATTGGTATTTTTACTTGTTTTATAGGCGATCGCTCATAGCTTTTTAAAGCGTTTGTTTTCTTTTTTTCCCATTTCCGCATTTCTTACATTTTTTTCTTCTCTACTTCATTTTGCAAAGTATATTGTTTATTGACATTTTGTTCGTTTTAAAGCGTTTAATGTGTTTGTATAAATGTTTTAAAATCTTATTGTGTATGTTAATGTGTTTGTGTATTCAACTTTTAAATTATTTATGCGTTTGTAATATTTTTTATGGTTCAGTATTTATAACTTTTAACCATGTTTTTAATATTTTAATGACGACTGTATACAACTTTTAATTTTCAAATTCGTTTTTTATTATATTTAAGATTCATTGATTACAGTCTTTGTTCTTTGTTTATTATTCATTTTGTGTCTGCTCTCTGTAACTGGAGTTTGGTTGGTAGTGTGATTTTCTTATAAATAAATCTTTATATGTAAGAGAGTAATTTTTTACTAGTATGTATATTCGATTTTTTGTTCTTTATACAATGCCCAGACCTTTTCACTAACAGGGACTAAATTTGGCACAGTGATGGACTAGAACAAATGGAAGCTGACCCGTGATTTTTTTTAAATTAGAATTATATTTTCATTCTTTTAATTTGAAGTTAAAAATTTGTGCGTGTTTCTTTTATCTTAATTTTTATACAAATACGCACAAGAAGAAAAAAATAATATTTCCGTTGTCTAATTTAGCAGTTCTTGCCTTTTTTTTATTTATTCATCTTAAGCCTTATTTTTTCTCATTGTTTTTTAAATACAGGCAAAAAGGAAATATCTGATTCTGTACTTTAATTCATAAGTTTTTTTTGTATTTTTATTCGTTTATGCTTTCAATTTTATTCTTTTCTTTTGGAAAACAAAATATTATGCAACTATGTTTAAATTTATAAACATCGGAAGTATAACTGTCTGTTCTAAAGTGTTATTAATTATTATACGGTTTATTGCTTTAAATAAATTTTCTTTTCCCAACTTCTCGCACTTTCATTCATACCATATTGTTTTAAGATAATAAAAAGGATGGATTTGACCATTTTAATTTAACAATACAGGATTCAAAGGAGATATCTGTAGAAAAATAAAACATATGCAGAAAATATAAACTAGGGTAGGGCATATGAAAAATATGGACCCCGAGCAGCATTATTAGATAGTAAATAGTAAAGGTAGTAATGTAGTAGTAATGTTCATATGTGAAAATATTAAATAACTATATCAATATTTTTATTATACAGATGAAATAAAATTCAATTATGGAAATGAATTCTATTTTATTAGATTTTCGAATTAAGATTCAGTAGCTTCAAAAATATTTTTCTTCTTTTCCATACTTCTTTATTTTCTTCTATGTTTTTTTCCATTTAATACTTATCAATGTTTAATGAAATGAACTGTTGGATAAGATATTGAGAAGCAACTATCAAAGCTTCGCAATGAGAACTAGTGATAAACGATTTCGCTTTTAATCGTAAAAATACTGGTAGTAAAATACGATACTGGGAGGGCAGAAGGACTTAAAAATAAGCACACGTTCTTTCATTCCTTCTAACTAAAAATTTGTGAGAAAATGAAATAACTGAAACTTGGTAAGTTATTTAGAAATGTACAAACTAAATTCAAAAATGAACACTCCAAATTTTATCATACAGCAAAACAGATTTCAGATAAAATTTAAGTAATTCTTATTTCTTACAATTAAGGTTTTTCTGCAATCAACAGTTATGGCAGACACTTTCGTTCCGCAGACCATAGGATCAACTGACGTTCTGTTCACCTATTTATTCAGATTTGCCATTGTTGCGGTCTTTCCTCTTCATAGATGCTATCTTCCAAGTCGAAAACAGTTGAGTTTCTAAGGAGCGCCGACTTTGTCAAGTGCGTTTTAACACAAGAATTAAAGCTCGAGATCACTTGCCACGACGGAAAAAAGTTTCCATCGACCGAAAGATGAAATTGTTTCTGATCGTCCGAGAAAAAAGAGTAATGTGCTAGTCTCTTAAAACTCTCTTTGTTGTCATGAGATTAACATGTCCGGGGAAAAACTTTACAACTTCGTAACATTACTCCCCTCTTCAAAGACTGCACGTCCCAGCAGTCTCAATACATTGAACTATGACCAGCAACCTGATACGGAGTTAGGCGATTAATGTGGTGATCTTTGACTACTATAGACAGCATCGTTGAATTTCTTGATAATTGTATAAGATCATACCCAATTCTGTTGAAGCTTCAGGCTCAGACCTCTCCGTCGCTTCGGTCTATACAAATAGACTTTTTCACACTCCTTAGAATGGTGTTCTCTTGCTCTTGAGTCGTAATGAGTCTTCATTCAGCTCTCAAAATTCTCTTTCTTTTATAAGATTAGTAATATGATTTGAATGTCTGGCAAATAACTTTAGAAATTCCTGAAAAAAATTATTTTTTCAGATAGGAGTAGAAATTTGAAATCTTGCAAAATTATTTCACAAATTGTCTTAAAAAAGTAATATTACTATTAAGCGAATATTTCTAATGGAATTGTTTTGATTGAATATAAAAGATAAATTACAGGAAAACAACAAAGATTAAAAGACATTTATCGGCAAAATACAATGCTAGCTGAAATGATAAAATTAATGAAGGCAGAATTAAAAATTATGAGGCATCTACAAGTTATTTAAAAATTCAAGAATATATCAGAGCGGTTTTTTTCGAACGTTCTGAAACGTTTGAAATTCAGTACAGAAAGCAAAAGAAGGGCGATGTAATTCCTAAAATAATTTTTTTTTGTAAAATAACGATGATCGAATTACATAAAAAATTTCTTTTCAAAAAATATTAAAAATGTATCCAGAAATATTTTATACTTCGAAAGTTATTTGTAATTTCTTAAGCAGTTCTAAATTCTCTGTAAGTAATATTTTTTTTAAAAAAAGAGTGATAACTTGAAAGTGATTGATATTCTAAATTTTAAATCCAAAAGCAATTTTTATGTATTATTTTGTCATAAAATATTGTTGCGGAAATTCTGTAATAAATTCTCCTTTTTCAAGACCTTTTTCCGATTCGATATTCTCGTGGATTGGATTTTATTATTTTTTTTATTCTATTTTATATATTTTTCGTGCACCACTCGGTATGCAAACAATGATTAATATATTAAATACTTCTTCTATACGAAAATTATTATTATAAATTCGTCTGGTATGTGTATTGGTTTTTTTAAACCGATAATAGTAACACTAAATAAATAGTAATGTAATTATGTGTTTTAATTCCGAAAAAACTCCTTTTATTATTATATACAACGGTAATTTTAAATATTTCAGTTTTTTCCTTTTTGTTTTTAAACTTATCTGTTTAAATCCAAAAAAATAAATATTTAATCAGCAGAAAAAAACTCTTTCTTTTATGAAATTATGAAAATTATTATGCCACAATAATAAACGCAAATAAATTTAACATGCATATCAGCCTATTCTAAAAATTACAAGATTTCATTTCTGCACTGTATTTCGACTGAAATAATTCAATTTTGCAACGACACTCTCTCAGTTAACGAGGAAAAATTCATATTTGCTGCAATGTCTGTGATTCTCCGTCAGATTTTGAAAGTTGCGAATAGTAATAAAAAGTAATGCACTAGAGAACAATTTTCAATTTCTTTTGTTATTTTTTGGCCACTATGGTGAAAATACTGAAATAGTGCTTTTTTGCATGAAGCGCAATTAACATTAAAAATTTATTCTATGTTGCTGAAACATTCTTATGTAGCAGCGCCGTAAAAAATAATGTTTGATAATGAAATGAAAAATCAGTAAGTATTTTAATTTTTAAAATTTGCATTGCCAAATGCAAAGCTATGACGTCCATTAATTTCTTATCTTAGCTTAGTTTTATTAAGGTTTCTTTCTGAATCAACCCGTGGGCTATTTTCTGATGGACTTTGTCATTTTGAACCGAGGTCAGATGACGAGGATGGCACCTTAGCTGGAACCCCCATCAAACTTCCGCATCACACCACCGGGAGACGTTTGACCTCCTACGTATGATTCAACGTGCAACAGTCCCGATGCACAACGGATCTTCGGCGGAAGTGCATAAATTTTAGAAAACTCTATTTCGCCTTTTCTTGTAACATTTTCAGACAGTGCATTTACCTATAAAACGAATTCGATTTACAGAAAATTAAAACTAAGTATTAATATATAAATGTTCACAAAAGCGCTCTTTAAATATCCAATCCGAAGAATGCTTTTAAATACCATAACTGAATCAGCAGTTTTCAGGAGGGAACAAGCGGCAACAAATCAGAACGCACTCGGTAAGAATTAAATAAAATAATAATTCTAATAATTTCAAAATGAATGATAGTCGAGATTTTGAATCCAAATAAGAAGTTTTTTGCATTATTCTGTAATAAGATATTTTTGTGTTAATTCTTAAGAACATCTTATAAAATCATCTTTTAAGAGTATTTTCTGCACTTCGAAACTCTAATGGATTAGAAAATATTATTTTTAAAATTTAGTGATTTTTTCGTTCCCCACCCACTCATCCGTAGTGGCTTAGCTTGTGTAAACGACTCACTTGGCATTTTTTCGCCCTTAATAGAATTTGGCTCTAAAAAGAGATATAAACTCATTTACGTTTTGTCGCCATGGCCAGTGGCGCCACTTTAACGCCACACCACAACGCCGTCTCTAGAGCTCATGTGGGTCCTATCCTGTTTGGTATAGATGTAGGTGGACCTTATTGAGTTGTAAAAAAATACAGCATACAAAAGAATGGCAAACGATAAAATTACAAATCTGATGTTTTTATATAGAATTGACAACAAAATAAAGGAATATACACATTGTCTTGATTATCATGACATGGTGTGAATGAAAGGAATAATGATGAATGAAAATAATGAAGAACAACATGAAAAAGCTTACATCCATGCGCCGGTGGTTGAGCAACGTAGTAAAGATGGGGAACCATTGCTTGCGGAGTGTCGAATTCGAGGAATAGGGCGGTTATTATTAAAGAATTATTGGAAAGGAACGATTTAGATTTAGTATGTTCAGTGTATGGAATGGAAGATAAGTTAGAATTATTGTTCCCATGAGAAGAAATTTTATACCGCACTTGCCATCAACAGCTTAACAAGTGTAAATGGTGCCCTGAGAATGGATTTTTTTATACCCCGTCATCATATTTTGCTTTAAAAAGGAGATTTAAAGACTGTAAAGTTTTGGCTCCTTCACGCCCCCTAAACCCAGCGCTCGGGAAATCTATACGTCCTTGCCTCCTCGGTAGCTAAATCATTGGTCGTTCCTACTTGTGACAGCAGTTCAAAATTACGACGTCCGCTCCAAAATATCCCTAACTTAAGGGACGCTTCAAAACGGGACGTAAATATAACTAGCTATCTATTACATTTTAGATATTATTTGATAAATTTTCGTGCACTTCTTGCCATGTAAATAAATAATTAGATTAAATAGTGCTTCGTGATCAGTATTATTATTATTTAAAATTGTTTTTATGGTATGTGCATCAAATTATGATAAATTATCTGAGAGTAATAGTGCCTCTTGGCCGTTTCAGCGTTATTTTAAATGTTTAACAAAAGAAAACGTACTACTGCATTGAAAATGAAGATAAAAAGATATTACACCAGTGCTCCGAGCTTCATTAGTTCAATAAAATTTCCTGTAGAAGAAAAAATCTGCGTCTACTTGCGTTCCTGAGCAGTCATTATTATTTTGATCTGGTGAGTTTACCTCTTATTCGTGCAGTTATAGAATTGAAAAAATATAACCACTGTTGAATCTGTAGAGACTTTAATGCTTCAATAATATATAATCAATTCAGTTTGTGCCTGAATCCAAAAAGAGTACTCGAACTGAGCTGTAGAGAAATTAGGCCACTAATGGCCGTAATAACTTCATGCTGTTATCCTTTCAAAATTCTTCTACTTTCTTCGTGTCAATCCTTATTATGCCCTGTCTCATTATGTTTCTTAATGTTAAGGTCAGCTTGTCACCATAAAGGCAATGGATTCGAGTAGACTATAGTCAAGAAAATGTGAACTTAGCTAAAGCAGTTAGAAAGAGTAAGTTTCACCCTTTCGCTGCCATCCAAACATCTGACTTCCCAATGTGCTCAATACTTATCCGTCCGGCTTGAAACAAAAGTTTGAAGCCAGAACTAGGCTGGAAATATGAATTGATTCAGAGAAATTTTCCACCTCTTGCCGTCTACTGTTTATATAAATTCTGTTGCCCCAATTTCTGTGCTATATCTGGCAACGCATTTCTATGTTGTATCATTTGGCAATACTGTTGTGTAAAAGCTACCTGTTGACTTCTGGATGTGTTCCTGCTTTCGGCGTGTGTCTCCATTTTGTTATCATTTATACATATGTAACCAAATACCTATCAAAAGAATAAATTAATTATTATTATCATTAATCCACAGAGAGGGAACCGACCAGAAAAGGTTTAAGGTTATACAAAACCCTCTCCGTGTGAAAATGGATGACAGAAAGGAGAGAAAAATAAAATAAAATAACAAAAATAATTAACGCATAAAATAAACTAAAAAATCTCTAATGAATGTCTTAATTACTGGTGGGGGCGAGAAAAGTTATAAATTAATACGGTCGTTTACACTGTAATATCATTTGTGATCAACACAAGCATTTTCAGCTATTGTAAAGAAAATAGCAACGAAGTTATCTTCGCCAGCAACGATTCTGGAAGTTATTGGCTGAAAGAGTTCTTGGTTCGACCTTCGGAAGTAGGTAGAAGATCTAGAGGATGATTCCTGAGCAGGTATTAAATTAAATAAAATAATCATGAGTTATCATTTTAGAAAACATTATGATACTTTTTAAAGCAAGGCTAAAATTTGAAAAAAAAAGATTGTGACGATAGCAAGATGGTGATGTTTGCCTTAAGAATCTGAAGATTTGAGGTATTGGAAATGTGTTCTGTTTCTGAGCAATGCATCCATGCATCAAGTGTGGAACTTACGAATACGAAGAAAAAGAAATCGCTTTTTTATGGCCCGATTTCGACTTTTCAATAAAAATGAGAGTTAAATGAGATTTTTTAATTGTTGAAAGAATTCAGATTATAGGTTCAAAATTTTGGCGATTTCAATTCCTGTCCACATTTTTCGAATATTTTAATTTTTTGGATTCGGGGTTATTTTGCATTTGAATAATTTTAAACAGAATTCAATAAGGTTCGTTATAAAAATAACGCAAATGTCTCTTTTTATCACTTCCGACTTTTCTCAGTGAAGTAAAATTCAGCAGAAATGTCTGTAAATTTATGAAAGTAATCAACTACACTGGTCACATTACCATGAAAAAAAGATGATTTCAAAAACTGAAATTGAAACTTAAACCAAAAAAATGAAAAAAAAAATCTCTTAAAATCTTAAGGAGTATAAATAGCACTTGTAAATAATTTCTATTTCATGTTTCCAATTTTATCGCTCCCCTGAAATTTTAGTTTCAAATAATTGCGACCGTATTACACTTAAGTCCCTTACCTCTTTTTTGTGCAACCGACAAAAGTAACACTAAATTTGCAATTTACTGATGTGTTTTGAGTCTGAAAAATAACAATTTATGATTATAAAAAATAATAATAATTACAAGTAACGCAGATTAATTTTAAAATATTTAAGTGTTATTTTATAATGAAATTTAGAACTCATATGCAAATATTAAATATTAAGAAATAACTCTTTTGTTTTTACACAAATAAAAAATTTACTATGCAACAATAATAAATATAAATAACCTGATCTGTGCGTTAGCATATTCTTAAAATAAAATCATTTCAATTTCGCGAAGTGTTTAGTAGGATATATAATTCAATTTTCGAATGGGGCATTAAATGAGTCCATAGTCAAGCCTTCAAATCTCCCGCAAGATTAGTGAGTCTCCGACAGATTTAAACGGTGATATTATTAATAGGAAAAAGCACACTGCTACATTAATTTTTAAATAATATAGTGCTGATTTGTACAGTCGTAAAAAAATGAGACACTTCTGTTCCTAATGAATTTATTATCGGGTTTTCACGAAACTAGTGTCAATATTAATGGCTCAAGAAGACAGGTTTATTCAGATCGAAAAAATGATTAAACGAATTAATTAACAGCTATCTCGGAATTTTGCCATTACGCCTATCATTTTTTTCGTTGAATCGACTCCCCGTCATGAAATCAGCTTCTCCAAAATTTTTGAGGAGTTTTGATTAAAATTTCGAGTTATAGTGTTTTGAAAAATGGCCTTTCCCATGTTAACTGAAATTTAGTAACTCATGATGATATCTCGGAAAGTATTATATATTTACCAATTTTTTTTCACTCAGCTTTATTTAAGCACCCTTAGTTGAAGCAATATGTTAAACAAAACCACCGATATGTGGAAGATTATGTTTGTAATTACCAGCCCAAATATATGAATTCAGGCATTAAATCATATTCCTTGGATGAACATAAAAACGATTATAGTTGGTACAATTTAAAAATTTTAAATAAAAATTATTTTTATAAAAGTAGTGGTAGATTTGTTTTAAGCATATCTACAAATATACTCTTATTATCTAGAAATGCCATTTCATGGGGGCTTTTATAGATTTTCAATTTCAGTACATATTTTGAGAAGCATGTATGGCTTCTCAAAATGGAGGAATGGAGGAATGAAATCTCTCTATGGAGGAAATTCTGAAACTTCATTCCTATATTCCATTCATATATTCTCCACTCAAAAGTACACATACAAGCCAGTCTCAGAAGTTCCATCTGGAAGAAGGAAACTGCGCCATTTAGTGGCCCAGCGGCTAATTATACTATATTATATGTGAGTAGATCAGAATTCATATTTAGTTATTATTTAGTAATATTAAGATACAGTCGAGGAAAAAATTATTATTTTCAATGAGAATTATTATTTTAAAAAGTTTCTTCCGGTATGTGTATTGATTTTTTTCCAGAGACAAACGTAACACGAAGTAATATATTGATGTGTTTTGAGTCTGAAATAAAACCCCTTTACAATTATATACGATAGTAATTACAATTATTGCCATAAAATATTTTGAGCTTAACAAAATGCTAATCTGTAAATGACCCGTTATGAAAATCTTAATCGTAAAATCTTTTAATATGCGCTATTTCCAGTAAAATATTATATTTTGTTTTAAATCGCGTGATTAACGACGGTAGAATAATACTGGGATGTTCTCTTTTTCCCTTGACTTTACTATTTGCACATAAAAATAGGTTTTCTATTTCCGCAAAATTTATGTAATCTATATGACATGCTCTAGCTGTTATTTCAGGATTCCTTAATTTCGATGTTTTCGAACAGAAACTTCGCAAATTATTAACAAAAAAAGAGCGATTTTATAAGTTAAATATTATTTTTGATAAAACGATTCATTTTATTATTCTTTTCTATAATTAAAAAAATATTTACTGACCGAACGAAGTGATGTACTGTTTTAACTCGACCGTTCGACATTTGTACGGCTGACTGTAATTTTATTTGTTTAGCAGTCACGACCAAATACCTTGTTCGATTTTCTTTGTATTTGGTATGAATGTTGCTTGAAGTCATTGAAAGGACGTATGGGAAGGGATATTTATATTTTTGATTCCGCGTTAGGATGGTGATCGTTTCAATGGTTTCAAAGCTTAGCAAGAACAATGGAAAATATGGCACAATCAAAACATTTGTATCGGTTTGCTAATGGCGAGACATTTATAGTTTATAAAACTATTTAAACCTTTAAAGACTACGAGAAAGAGCAAATCTAATTTTTTCTTTGATAGCGGGGACTATTCACTGAACGACTGTAATTATAATCGCCAGTATGCGCACACATAGAGTGTGATCTGCAAAGGACAAAGTCATTTTAAAATTAAAATACTCTGAAGTAGTAAAATGCAGAAGATTAAAACCAGTGGAATGTTTCTTTTGAAAATCTAATACAGAAATTTCGAAATTTGTGACAAATGTTACAGACAGGTGGAGCTTTATGGTATAGGCAAATTTATTCAAGAGTGTTGTTAATTCACGATTTCATAATTTCGATGTTTCCTATTGAAACTTCGAAAACTATTAATCAAAAAAGAATGATTTTAAAATCATTTTAAGACCTAAAATTTCTTTAGTAACTTCATTGCATTTTATTATTCACTGCGGGGTTTATTTCAAAATTACAAAAAAAATCCTGTCCGTCAGAATCGTTATTTTAAGTAAGCAAATCATCAGAATTGCCAAAAGTAGGCACGGAAATGATTATTGTTCAAATATAACATTATATGAGCATTATGCGCGGATGTTTTCACATCCCATAACAAAAAAATAAACTAATGCGAAGAAATACCACATTTTCAAGAGAACATGAAGAGAGCATAATTAAAGAATAAGAATGAGTTCTTTAGAGCTGATTGCAACGTTCGCTTATTTCAGTCTGTTAGTGATTAAGCAACCTCACATGGGCTTCAAATACTCATTAGTTAGTAAAAATCGTAACACATGCAGCATCCTATTTGAAAAAGCTTGAACTTCTCTGTATTTCATAAAACTCTAGTACAAATTATACATATTAACATTTTAGGGTGCTCACTTTCCTCTTTCCTTAGCAAAATAATAAAGCTATCAATGTATTTATCTGCATTATTTTCTTTAAAGAAACATGCAGAAACATATAATCCAATTTTTAATAGATAGAGACATTGACAATCATTATTGATGATTGCTTCATAATAGGATACTGAGTTCATATGAACCGATTTTCCATGCTTCATATCAAGTGGCGCTGCTATGTTTAATACTCCAATATCAGCGTTTATAATAGTCCAGTCAACGAAAGGTTTGAAAAACACAATAAATCATATAGCTTAGAAAATTTTTATACGTGTTCGTGAGTGGCTTCTGGTGAACATACTAACAGTCCCTTGTCCTGGGGTGTGAGCTTACGGAACCATCTTGAATTTCATCTCCCCCTTTTTAGTTTTTCCTGAACATCTCGAAAACTATTCAGTTTTCATATTGCAATTCATTTAACAAATTATAGAACTTAAATTTCTCTACCAAAAATACTTTTATAATTCTTCCAGCTTTAAATGTTTCCTAGATAAGTGGATGAATTTGTAAAAAGTGTTAGTTGATAGTCCAGTGAACGAAGGGTTTGAAAAAAAATATTAAATCGTGTAGATTTAAAAAATGTTACACTTGTTAATGAGATGCTTCTGATGAACATACTGAAAGTCCCCGGTCCTGGGGGGGGTAGTGAGGATCTTGAATTTTATTCCCCCTTTTTCAGTTTTTCTTGAATATGCCGAAATGTATTCAGCTTTCAAATTACAATTGTTTAACAAATTAAAGAGCGTAAAAGTTTCTACAAATACACAATTTTATTTTCTTCCAGCTTTAATAGTTTCTCAGATAATGGGTTTCAAAGATTACCTCCATCTTGTATTTTCTTAACCAATTTTTAGTTTTTCTTGACTATCTCCAAAACTATTCAATATTCAAATTATATGTGTTTTAAGAAATTAAAGAGCGTACAATTCACTACAAACGCATGCTTTTATATTTGTTTTAGCTCTAATAGTTTCTGAGATAATGGATTTCAAAATTTGCTATCATCTTGGATTTACCCCCCCCCCCCTTTTTTCAGTTTTTCTTAAATATCTCAGAAACTATTAAAGATAGAGAAAAAAATGAAAGTATGTATTTGCTGGGAATTTTAAGTTCATTAATTTGATGCATAATTTATAAATTGGAAATCAAATAGTTTTCGAGATATTCCATAAAAGAGGGGATAAAATCCAAGATGGCGGCAAATTTTGAGTCCCATTATTAAAGAAATTAACAAAGCTAGAAGAAATATAAAAGCTTACATTATTATTAGGAAGAGATAAGCCCCAATTAGTTCGAATTTCCAAAGTTCAACTGTATTTGAATGTATTACATTAATTACCAGTTTTTTAATAAGAAATAAAGATAAATACATTTGAAATAAATAATTGTGGATAATGTAAAATGATTAGTTTCTGTAGAGCTTGTAATTCGCAATTAATTATTTTTTGCACAGCGTGAGAACAAAAAGCAGCAATTTTAGCTTATTTCTTTCACAACATTTCAGTGAAATACTTGCAAACTGATCGCAGGTCTACACAAGAGGAAGGATTGCTACTGAAAATACCATCCCTCTTATGAAATCGTAACTTTAACCACATTTATCTTCGCTATATCTTTTATTTCGAACTAAGCATAAAAAAACCAGCAGGTTTTTCAAGGTTTCTCTAATGTTATGGCATTCGTCTTTATTTTGCAATTACTGTAGTATTTTAACACTACCACCATGTGTAAAGTTTCTGCCACATCATACATTTTTTCTCTGAAATGTTTAAAGAAATGCTTGCCGAAAAATTCTTCTCCAAATATAATTTCACTCAACAATAAAAATAATCGTTACAATATAATATCTTCTTCTTTAATCAATGTGCCATGAACTATTTATATGTTATGTTCAGTTAAATGCTATATGAATTCTAGAACTATAGTTCTGTAATCAATGAGGACAATTTGTCTGTTTTGCTCATTTGGGGTAATGTGCAACTTTCGTACATAGGGCCGATTCCCAAAGTATTGCTGCGTCAAACGGAGACAGGAAGGAGATTCACAGCACAGAAGCTCCGTTTAACCATAATAAACAAATCAGAAACCTCTTTCACAAATAGATCAAATTTTATGGTAATTTAAAAATGCTGCTGTAAATAGTAAAATGCATACACTCATCCAAACTTTACTTGAGTTTCCACCATGTTAATATAAAATCTTAAGCAAGTTTATAGAGATAGACACCTAAATTTCCAAAATCACATCCGAAAAAATCAAGAAACTGTCACGGTGCTGAAACCAAATTATTTTCCATAATTAGATCTGACTTCAAGCTCTCACAAAACGCGAAACTTCTAATTTACAAGACTATGCTACGTCCTCTTATTAGTTACCCTTCACCTATATGGACCACTGCAGCAAACACTCATAGACAACAATTAGAAGTCCTGAAAAGCAAAACTACTCGTTGAATATGTAAAACGCCATGGTTTATAAGAAAGAAGGATATCCAGAAAAATCTACAACAAACCTCAGTCAAAGACTACCATAAATAACACTCCAAGAATTTCTTCGAAAAACTGGACATTCCGAGAAATTGCAAAATACAATTCCAATAACCACAAGACAATCAGAAAAATAATCAGCATCTACCCCTCCCAAGGCGAACTGCCGAATTACACTAGCGTGACGCCTGAGAGAAAGTAATGGCGATGTATTATCCTTAAGTCCAAAATCCCAATATATAATACCTCACTCTCCTTCTTTTTTCACTTAATTTTTTTCTAAAAGAATACAATACATATAATAATAATAAGGAACTTCCTATTTTCCTCTGTAACAGATTTTGCAAACCCTCTTTATCCCCAACAACAGTAAGATCCGGAGGTTCAGGAATACGCTGGAAAAACGTACCATCATTATGACATAGACTTTATTTGTAATTACCAGCCTGAATGAATCAAATCAGGTTTTATTAACAGAAAAGAAACTTGAGTATGTCTTCCGTAATTTGTTGCAAAATAAAAATTTTATATAAGAAATGATTTTATAGAAATAGTGGGAAATTTCTTTTTAGAAAGTCAACAAATATATGTTGCATACTTAGAAATGTCATTTCATGGGCGCTTCATAAATTCCCAATTTCAGTATATATTTCGAACAGTATGTATCGCTATAGAAAAACAAAAATTAACGAACAATAAAATTAATTAGAATTTTTTGGTTTAAAATTAAAATAAATTCTATATAGTGCGTTTTTAGATGCCATTGGATCTATGGTGCCCCTGGGCTATAGCCCGATTTGTCCATAGGATAAAACAGCCATGTCCGTAAGTGCAATATTTTAAGTCTAAACATCGCACGCACAAACATTGTCTTTTATATATCGAAAGAAGATATATATATATATATATATAATAAAATTGAGAGATAATAGTGTTTCTATAGGAAGATATATATATATATATATATATATATATATATATATATATATATATATATATATATATATTTTATATCTTCCTATAAAACACTATTATCTCTCAATTCCGATGATCTATTTTTCGAACGAAATTTCAAAATCTAGACAATTAAAACTTTGTATGATCAACTTTTAAATAATGGTATTCCCAGAGAACTTTGTGCGACGATATCTCAAGCAGTGATTTCAGAGCTACTGACAAAACCTCTTTCTCCTTTTCTTTTCTCTTTCCCTCTGTTTGGCAAGGCTTGATAACTGGTTTGGCGTTCTTTTTCCTCGTGGTCGCGGTATTGCCATAGTAAGCATTTTGCTTTATTTTTATTTTTTATGTTGGACTGTTTTTTATTCTAGGTATTTTGTATTCGATTTTTTGTGTTGTATTCAGTTTTTGTATTTGATTCTTTTAAATCTTCTTAAATTATTTATATCTTTTTATTCAAGAAATCTCATTTTCGTTTGTTTTGTGTTTTTGAGGGGATGACGGCAATTTTAACAGTTTCAGTTTGTCGTCAGAAAAAAGCACAAATTAATATCATGAGCGCTTCTCTTCCTGAGAGCGGCTCGCTATGATATTTCAAAATTTTTGGTTTTTTCTGGTTTTGTCTATTTACCATTCTCTCCTTTTTTACGTTTTTTTGAGTTTTATTTTTTTGTTTTTATATGTTGGTTTTGATATATATATATAAACAAGAAACAAAGAAAAATTTCAAAACATATACTACTAAGAAACAAGGACGAAAAAGAAGAAACAAAATGTAATAAATTGAAAATATCATGGCGAGCCGTCGTCAGAAAGATCCATATGATATATAAGTAAAATAAATGTAT
>BGPR01003339.1:0-40011 GCA_013235015.1 Araneus ventricosus | reverse complement strand
TGGTAAAAAACCGTTGTGCCTACGGATTTACTTCGTAACTTTTACGGTTTTGCACAACCAACCCAGCTGCCAGTTTAAAACCGTAAATTTTACGGGATTTTTTTACAGTGTATAAAGGCATTGTTTTTGAAAAGTGGTTGATTTTTTACTTTGTCCCAATTAATTTGTAGAGCATAGTACAACCCACGAAAAGTTTGGTTTCTGGTAAAAAAAATTAAATGACATTTGGGCTAGAAAGAAAGGTAATTTATTCGCCACACTGAAGAGTAGGATTACCTATTTTTGTGTTTCCTTTTAAGTAATTTGAAATAGTTAATAAAATATCACATATGGGGTTAAGCGTTAACTGCATGTTTCAGCATCTAGAGTCGTGAAGATTCTGAATCATTGGGGAGGAGAAAAAAAATCATGGCAGTTTGAGAACATGTTAGGGAAAAAAATATTACTAGCTGTACAATATATATATATATATATATATTGTACAGCTAGTAATATTTCTGTTTTGTGTTTTTAGAGGGGATGACGGCAATTTTTAACGGATTTCGTTTGTCGTCAGCAGAAAAAAGCACAAATTAATATCATGAGCGAGCTTCTCTTCCTGACGAGCGGCTCGCTATGATATTTTTCAAAATTTTTTTTGGTTTTTTCTGGTTTTTGTCTATTTAGCCATTCTCTCCTTTTTTACTGTTTTTGAGTTTTTATTTTGTGTTTATATGTTGGTTTTGATATATATATATATATAAACAAGAAACAAAAGAAAAATTTCAAAAACATATACAAACAAGAAACAAAGGACGAAAAAAGAAGACAAAAATGTAATAAATTGAAAAATATCATGGCGAGCCGCTCGTCAGGAAGAGAAGTCCGCCTATGATATTAATAAGTAAAATAAATAGCTTTCTAATTTTAGTATAATTTTTCTTGTATTTGTGTAATATTTAAAATTTTTAGTTTTTTTGAAAATAAATATGTTTTTTGTATTGTTTGAGATCTTATATATATATAGTTAAATATTCTACAAACAATTAAAACTCAAATAACATTTTCAGTATATACACCTATTAAACCAATAAATAAAATTAAATATAAAATAATATTACCTCATTAATAATCATACAATGATACACAGAAAGATAATTAGATTATAAACTATTACTATGAAAAGGACAACTGAGATTTGGAATTCCAACAATCTAACTTAGCAATCGATTGTGTCGCATTAAATTCGAATTTTAGAGGCACCAACCTTCTGCGAAGGCCAATTGTTTTAAAAAAGAAAAAAGTATAGGAGTAAATCTCCAAAATATTTCAAGAAAAGAACGAGAAAATAACTAAATGATTACCAATTCAAAGTCACAGCAATTATAAAGCGAAGAGCAGTTAATATTTTCTTATAAATGCGGAACTGTATTTGTATAGTATACAAATACAGTTCCGCATTTATAGTGAAAATATTACAACTAAAATAGGTTATATATACCATACGAAAACTTCATAAATAAATTGAACTATAAATTTAATTTTTAAAAATCATTATAGTAATTTAATTTAGTATCAGAATATCCTGTAAATAATATGATGCAATTCTTAAAATTAAAGATGCAAACTATTTCTAAATATAGTGGCGTCATCTACCTATGTAGTGTTGTGCTAAAATCTAAGTGAATTCCATAAATATGATTATTGCAAAATAATTAATTCCAAAAGACTATTAATTTAAAGGTGTTAAAATTTTTTTGTTAAGATAAGCAAGCATGAATTTAATAGGAAATCCATATCTCAAAGCATTTTCAATAAATGTATCGATATATGATCTCTGTTTTTCACTGTCTTTGATTAAAATAGTGCTTCTATGGATATAATTCAGGTTGATTTTTCTATAAATTTGAATACTTATATTGCTATACCAAAATGGTAGCCTATTTATATTAAACTGAAAAGTGTTTCTTTTAACATAAATCTCAGTGCTTAATTTATGATCAACTATTTTGATTTCAAGATCTAGAAAATCTGCAGAAGAAAAACCTTCTTTAGTTTTAAGTAAAATTAAATACTCTAGATAAAAGTCAATAAGTGGTGTGTATTCTTCTACTTTTGAACAAGTTAATAAATCATCAATGTATCTATGCATGATATATTAATTATTGTAATTAATTTCTTTTTCATAATAGTGTAAATATAAATTATCTAGAGCTTTACTCGCTGGCCCACCTTGTGGAATACCTTTAATTTGTAGGTATAATTTATTGCCAAAGCTATTATAATTTTCTTTTAATATAACTTCTATTAGTGTTTTATATTTTTTAATATTAATCATTTTATATGTGCTAAAATCTTCATAAATCTGTAATAAAATCTTCATCATATCTTAGATATCTATACTATTGAATAAATCTTGAAAATCAAACGTATGCACAGAGTAAACATTAATATCTCTAAAATTCTTTATAATTTCATAGCTATTATTAGTGATAATTGTATTATTATGTTCTTTTAATTCTTTATAATCTCTTGCAGATATTTTTGTAATAAATTACCTATTTTCTTTATATAGCTATAACTACCATTCGTTACACTTCTAAATTTGATAGTGATTTTATGAAATTTTGATGTAAAAAATATAGGAACAGTTCACTTTCCCACAATAAATCTTTAATTTCTTATGAAAAGCTTTAATTCTATTGTCTATTTCTATAATACTAAAATCAGATTTAAATATATGCATCATTATTAAGAATATGCTCTTTTAACATCTTACAATAATAATACTTACATATGATAGCATAATTGCAAGGTACTTTGTCAACATAAACTATAACAAATTCCCTCTGCAGATCCTCTATCTTTTTTTATATCCTTGTATCTTGTCTCATCAGTTGTTCTAAAGTTTTGTCCACATAAATCATTCAAAACTCTATATTTATACTCCTCAAAAGCTTCTAAGGGCATACTACATTTAATTGCCACTTTTAAAATGAAATTCTCTTTATCTTTTCATAATTGTTTAATACTCCCATTGCTATTATATGTAATCATTCTATGTTTTGTTCCCTTTTTCATAAGTTCTCTTAATATACTTTTATTTACTATATTTAAGTCACCTCTTATAACATGTCCATGCTTTTCATCTATAAATTTGTTGTATACAAACATATATATATATATACGTGAAGTTTTTTAAAACCAAGAATTTTGGTCTAACTCTGAGGGAGGTTCCTACCCCATAGCACCTCCAAGGAATCGCCACTGTCTATCAAATGTCAAAAATTTAAAACCATAATATTTATTTTAAGAACTGAAGTAATAAAAAAATTGATCCTTTATTATATTAACCAAATTTTAACATCATTTTTAACATTAATAGCTTGCTGAGATATATACAAATATTTTTAGAAAGATTTTTCCTTTTTCCATTTAATTCTAGATTTCTTTACCAATTTACAGTATTTCTGTTATTATTGAGTATTATTCATTTATGAATAAACTGAATGAGACACTGTACCACTACATTCGTAAGAATTTTAATAAAGTAGCCCAGCGTTTCCTGCCCGGATGATTGTAGATAAATTTTCTTCAGTACTTTACTGGCAACATTGTGTTGGATGCAAATGCTTTTTTAAAATCATAGTTTGTTAATATCAGGAAACCGCGAATGAAGGATATGTGCTTATAGCTCAGTAGTTGGGTCGTAAAAAAGGCCTAATTCTGAATTAATTAGGGGGAAGCTGAAAATTCTTTTAATGCCTTCAGTTTAGTTCTGTAAACATACTAAGTTTTCCCCTCCCGCTAGGTGAGCTTTAGTTGTTGCGTGCAGATTTATAGTCAGAAAATAAAACTTTTTTTCAATAATCGAGCAATATCTCAAACACACACATCTCATGCTATCAAAAACAATTTAATGCAGAAGTTGTAGAGCTTGACATTCTGAATAAAATGAGTACCAACACTTATTATATTGAATGAAAATTAAGCTCACAACTGCGCTTCAAAGGCTTACCTAAATCACCAATGAAGCACTTGAAGCGAGAACGGACCAAGTTATCTGTTCAACCTGCTTCCAATCATTATATATACATTTTAAATTTGATTAGGATGCCTTTATAATTATTTCAATGTTTTATTTAGTATATTTTGATGGATAAAACTCTTATTATGATTTAAAAGATGAAAACATCACACAAAAGCTTCAGAAATGGTAGAGACCGTGTTATTAATTAGAAGCAACGGATTTCTTATCCAATGGAAGTTCTTCAAAATACCTCAAAGTTTCTTTTGAATTCAGGTATATGCACGGCATTTTAAATAAATTACCAGTTATTTTGCAAATGAAATCTTCCAGAATTATAAACTGTGCTTGAAATGAAAAAAAATTATTTCAAAAAAATAGTACCATAAACGAAATCTCCACGAACGGAGAAGAGTAACATTCAACTAACTTTAAAGAAAGACCCTGAAGGAATGAGAATTCCCAATTTTCTATCAAGTAAGCAAGTTGCATTGTGGAAGAGGCATTGTTACTGTTGTGGCTGACTAGTGAATATTTACCCATCTGGGCATATGGGAAACACGTGTCCATCATCTATCGATAGTTAAAATACACACAGAGAGAGCGGATGCGTTGATGACGTCGCTTTGGGAACACACCGCTTAGTCCCAATGATACGTGACGGAATAAATAACATGTTTTAAAGCTGTTTCAGCAACAGAAAACTTTTTCTAAGCCTGACTTTTGTGGAAACGTTGTTAAAGAGTCACACATCAAGAAGGAATCAAAACATAGAATGTTTAAGATCTCAAGAGAGAGAGATTAAAGTGATCTTTTCAATTGTGCATCAATAAATCCAAAGTTTTCGAACATCAGGATCTTTCGTAATAAAAAGAAATTTTTTTTGTGAACACTTCATACCTATAGCAAGTGGTATTGTGGCAGATGAAAGTATAAATTGCCGCAATGCTTATGAAATCGGAATAGATTGTTTGTCAAAAACTGTTGGTAATAATTTTTCTGATGTTACATTTAAACGAAAAAAACAGATTAATGCCTATTAATGGTTTCAATTACAAGGTAAAAGTTCATGATGAATTAATTTCTGTGAATCTTGGCACAATATTCAAAGGAATCTCTCTCCTAAAACGTCTGATGCAGAGCTACAGAAATATTTTGAATTTGAACTGGCTCCTTTTCCATTTCCGCTCTTTGATGAAGGAGACTGCGAAAGACCTCGAGGTCAGTATTTTATGATTTATTTTCTATTGCGACTTATGTGCATTTCACTTCAGCAAGTTATGTGGTTGATGGTGGATTTCTGTTACATCCTGTGTTGTGGCAGGTAAAGGAATCGTTTTTCTTCATCCTGAAGAAATATGTTGACTACACCAAAACTCACTTCAATTGAAGGGACCACAATAGGTTTTGATGGTTACCTCGAAGATGCAGCGAAAAGTCCAAAATCAGTAGAACATATCAAACGAACAAAGAAACTCATAGCTGGTAATGTTATGTTTGATAAATTGATGTCAGCCACATTGTCCAAAGAGAAATTTTTACCAAATGATAAGAACAAAGAAAGGCTTATAAATATGTTATGTGTTAAGTTTCAAAAAGAGGGTTTGATTGTGGAGAAAGCTGAGGAAAATGCTGATTATCTAATAATCAAAAGTGCTTTGGAAATAGAAAAAGGGTCACAATATGTTGTGGTTAATGGTGAAGATATCGACATCTTGTTCATAATGGCAGCATCCTGTAATTCCGAAAAAGTTTTTTTTCTTAAAGCCATTGACAGGTAAGGCAGAATATGCTTTATATTGTTCAGCAAGCTTGAATATTTCTCCACACAAAAGACGCAGTAATTTGTTTCTTTATGCGTTCATTGTTTGCGATAATGCATCTCCTCTTTCTAGGCAGGCAAAGAAGAATTTTTTCAATGTTTTGAACAACACTAAACATTAACAAGTTTTGAACACGTTTCCTGATGAAAATGCATGCCAGTATGACATAGATGAAGTAGGATAGAAAGTTATGATAGCCTTGCATAGGGAAAAGAACAGTGAAGAAACATTAGGTTCTCCGAGATTCAAATCTTTTCAAAAATCACTAGTAAAAAAATATTTCAATTTAGCGTCTTTCCCTTCCACTACAGCTTCTTAACGTGAACACTCTCTCCGTGCGTACCTACACTTTGAACTCTGGAGTGGATTTGCCAAAAGCCTCTTAGATTAGGGTTGGAAAGAAACCAAACACGAATTGCTCTCAGTCACCACCCACAAGGAAGTAGCTCCTCCAGCCCTTCTCTCTATGACATTAGGGCAGTGCTTATAAGGGTGTAATTTGACTTACATCTGTAGGAAATCTGGTATTAATTGTTCTACAATTTGCTATCACTGCAAAGGGCAAAGGCGTAAAAATTCTCCAAAAGATGATACCATCATTACAAACTTAGCTACCCAAGAGGCTGAAATCGATATCAGGATGCAGGAGATAATTTCAGATGTAGACTTGGAGGAAAACTGTCAAACATTGCAAGTGGAAGAAAGTGGCAGTAAGCAAACCGACATTAATGATTATGACTCACCTTCAACATCTAAAAAATTGAAATTGATCAAAGACATTTTTATCTATTAAATATTACTTTAATTATGCGTAATTAACCATTCTAATTTCACTACATGTTTTGTTTTGAAAATTACTAAATTTATCTCACAAATGAGTATTATACATGTATCTGATCATAAATATGTAAAGAAAAAAAATGGCATTTTTTTATCTTCAAGAAATTTGTGGTTTCACAGTGATTCCAATGAATGGCAGCGGGCTGTTTTTCCTCTGAATAACTTAAAATCGAAATGCAATTTAAATTCGCATTTACTTTATAAGTATATGCGAGTATTCATGATATTCAACCTTCATAAAATTCAATACTATCTTCGAAGATTCAATTTTAAAAAAATATCAATATGTGCAACACATTGTTTCTCTTAGATATCAGAAGCAATTTTGCTCTTGCAATGCCAACATCTTTGTGAATTCTAACAGTATTGAACTGGAATTTTTATATAAGTTGGCCATTATATCTGGCTATTAATTTATGAAAGAAAACTTACGCTACGTTTCGCCCATTGCGCAATGAAAAATATGTGGTTTCACACCGAAACCAATAAATGTGAAAGGGTTAAATAATAGATGTTAAAATGAAAGTCGTTTTCCATTATACTCTCATCCATTGTTGAAATTTTCGTGTGATGTTTTCCTTGTTAAATCAAAATAACAGTGCTGTTTCTCTCAAAATATACTAAATAAAGACTTGAAATAATTATAAAACCATTCTAAACAAATTTGAAATGAATACATATCAGTTGGAAACATGGTGAACAAATAACTTGGTCCGTTTTCGCTTCAAGCGCTTGAAAAGCGGTTTAGGCAAAAATATGAAGCGCAGTTGTGATCTTAACCCTCTGAGCGTTTCACACGTATTTCTATGTCGACCTTGTTCTATCCCATAAGCGGATAACACGCATTTCAACGTGTGGTCAGAGACACGCCGAAAGCGGTCAGCCCGGAAATATACGTCTCTTGTGAACTGTCTCTAAAGCGCGATAAACGTATTTTTCCGAATTTCTTCCCCCTTCCGTGGTTTGACATTTTGATTGATTAGCTGGGTAGGGTAGCGGTCGACACAATGAGTGCTGATAAGAATGTACTTACTGCAAATTAGAGATACCACAGGATCCAAGACCCCACACCCCCTTTGGCTTGGGGCATTTTAACGCTATCTTCATTGAGGTCTTCTTTCAGAAAGAAGGTCAGTTTTGGATTTTTTTTTCTAGTTGTGTGTGTCCGAATTTGGATTCTGTATAAGTTCGGTTTAATATTTGTCAGCCTGGATTGAAATTGTATTATGTTTCAAGTGTTTTCCCTGTAATACACTTATGTTATATAAGATTTTATTTCAATGCATCAATGTTTTAATCGAATTGTTAAGTAAAATAGATTTTGTTGCCCAATCTCTTTCAATACCCCATTCAAGCATAGAAAAATTTGAGAAGCCTGGGGTGATAAGAAAAGAGGGGGGTTGTTTATTTCGTTATATAACATTGAATTGAAAAAAAATAACTAAGGTTTAGGTGTGATTTTTTAAAACTATAGCAGTTTTTTTTCTAGATGAGTTTTCTATATTACACTACTTAGAATTTCTTTTAAATTCATCAAAATGAAATAAATTCCGAAAAAAAACAATTATTTTTTCAAATAATTATTCAATTTATTTTTTGCTCACTTTGAACAAACATTGAAACAAATGTTAAAGAAAAGGGATGAAAATTTTATTTTTTATATTTTAAAATATTGTATTTTTGTTAGAGAAAATTTTGGTTTACATGGAAACGTAAAGATTTAATATCAACTAAATTTAACGTTTCAGTGATCTTAACAGACTTTTAGTTATCTTATTAAGAGTCTGATAACATCTGCAGTTTAAGTTTATTTCAATAGTCAGTGAAAATGTTTATTTCTTTTTTAAAATGTAAGAACACAAAACCATTTCTTAGAAAATATCAATGCTTACTTCAATGATACTGTATTTATGCACTAGTTCCTTGAGCGTTATAGTTTTGCTGATATGCATTCTTCATTAAGTGATCAAATCTAAATGCCTGAATTACATTGCTTTTGGTAGCTCTTATGCCAATTGCGAGCTGAATTTTAATAACTGCTATGAGACAAGAATCCACTAATATGTGTTACAAACCTATGATGCATCCCGACACGTTATTAACGAGTTTGAAGACAGTTCTTCTAATAATAATAGTAGTCTCAGGCATTGAATTATTTCCAAACTCCACCGTCACAGGCTAGACAATGTGTTTTATCACAATATCTTGTGTCTGTGCTGTGATTTGTAAAGTATAATTTTTTTAAATAAAATTCTGATTTATATACAAGTTTTTATTTTCATTCTGAACTTTAATGGATAATAATGAGACTCTTATTTATTTTCCAAGCTGTATGATATATTTGAATTAGATCTATAATTTTATTTTTTTAAGAAAAACAGTAAAGTGTCAGTTTTATGTTAGTTAAATTTCCTTTATATTTGGTATGAAAAGGCCCAAAAATGTTTTTGAATATCACACCGATAACGTCCAAGACATTTATAAATTGTGAAAAAGCACCTGATTAATTTCGAATAGGTGTTAAAGTTTTCTCCTTATGCTTTGATTTTGCGAAGTTTGCAAAAAATTGTCTGTAGAAAAAAAATTCAATAACACTTTACTTCGTAGCTAGCGCATTTTCGTAAAATTGATAGAAAAAAAAGTTGATCGTTTTTACTTTCTAGTACACGAAGTATACAAAGAGAAAGTATTATAATCGTCGATCGTAAATTTCAACACGAGATTTTGATTAATCTCCACGTTTTAGACCTCCCTGAGTCCGAAGAACAGAATTTTGGAATTTTGTTTGTGAACACGGTAACTCAAAAACGGTTAAAGCTAGAAAGGCGAAATCTGGTGTATGGACTTTATACAAAATTAGTATATATCAATCAATTTTTGGATAAAGTCCGTAAAAGGGAAATTTGTCTGGTAGGGTTCATATGAACACGATAACTCAAAACTCAACAGCTAGATAGATAAAATTTGGTGCACAGTTTCAAAAATTAGGAATGTAAGCCCGTATTAATTTTTGAACGAAATCCCTTGAAACGTTGACTGTCGGTCGGTTTCAGTAATCGCATGCTTGTGAACACTATAATTCCTAAACGCAACGACTTAGATAAATGAAATTTGGTATGTGGTCTTTTAACCTTAATTGCCCAATTTTCGTTTTAATCGGGTAAAAAAACTCTAATGCCCTTGAAACTCAATATGCCATGACTTTTCGATAAAAAAAAATTATAAATAAAGAATTAAATTTAATTTTGAAAAATTCGCGACTGGATGCTCTTCCTGGACTATAGCATCAAAGTTTCAAATTTCAGGTGAATTAAATTTCCGTTTATTATAATATAAAATAATCTCTTGCGTACTAAATAAAGGTTATATGAATAAGCTATTTCTTCCGACATTTAGTGCATTGGTTTTCTAAATGCAATATTTAGTTTGAGGATTATTAATTCGCCCTCTGAAAAAGCATATATAACTAGTTTCAGTACAAAAGGCTTGAAGTATATTGCTTTATTTAAAACATTATTCAGGGGTTAAGAAGGTTATTTATAATCCTTCATGTGTATTAATTATTACTGGCTATTTTGGAATATAGATTATTATGTGACTATCTATATAATAAATGTTTATGTGCATACAAAACGGATTATGCCAGTTAAGCTCCGTTTCTATTTGTGATCGGCTCTTTTTTTTGACTTTTTGCTGAATACTAAATCAAGAAACAATATGAAAAGTTTTATAGTGCCATCAGAGATTAGTAAAATATATATAAATGGCATTGTAGTTAAACCTTAAAATTAAGGAAATAATTTTTACATTCGTAGACTAATATGCTGACATGCAGACTGAAAATAAATTGAAATCAAGAATATAAAAAATACAACTAATAATATGAAGTACAGCCAATATTTAAAATACAACTATTAATAAACATCAAATGAATTGAAGTCACATACATCTAAAGAATATCAACTTTCATGCAACTTCAATGATGTTCATATTTTTAGAAACTCACGACATGAAAAAAAAGTAATATAGCCTTCAATTTTTTTGGCCCAACGGTCTGGCATTTGTCTAGTCTAACGGTGTTTATTTTTGTCATGGACACGGGCAATATGCAGAAAGAGGGCTCTCGAAGACATAAAGTGTAATTTTGTCACACGACAGGTGTTATCTCCGAAAGCAGTAAAACCTAGTTTGAATAGGTTAAAAGCTGAATAGAGCGGATTCTTGCGGTTAGTGCGCCCCTCCAAGGGGGTTGCTGACTGTCCACAGCTCAGAGGGGGGAAGAGACTTGATCTGCTGCGCTTTTGGGAAAATCTTCTGTTGGGAGGAAGACACTTTTAAAATAGATAAAGGTTCTACAGCCGCTCGCTTTTCGAATCGCTTTAGAAAGAAGACCGAACCACTCAGAGGGTTAATTTTCATTGAATATAGTAAAAGTTCATACTCACTTTGCTCAGAATTTCAAGCTCTGCAACGTTTGTTCTAAATTTCTTCAATAGCAAGATTTGTGTTTCAGATATTTCTCAATTATTGAAAAACTTCCTATTTTCTGACTATAACTGAGCACGCAGCGGCTGAAGCTCACCTAGCAGGAGGGGGAAAATTTAGTATGTTCATTCCAGAACTACACTGAAGGGATTACAAACATTTCCAAGTTCAACTACCCAACCAATGGGCTATTACTACAAACGGGGAATATAAATCACAAATATTAGTCCCTATTTTTATGAAAAAAACTGATCTAGCCATTCCAACGCAATTACGACAATGAAACAATCAAACTCATTCAGTCCTGGAATCCCAGCGAAGTAAGAAATAGAAGAAGAAAGCAATTCTTAATGACCTACTATTCACGTACATCACTTACTGACCTGCTAATCAAATTCACGACAACAGCGCCAATCACTACTTCTAGCTGCTCACTCTCTCACTTAGTGGACCTGGCGATAAAAATACAATATTTATAATTTAGCTTAGTATCATTATTGCTTATTTTCCTTTTTCCACTAATCGTGTCATTATTGTTTTAACTTTAAAATGTCTTTAGGCGTAAATTACATTTAAAATGGCACAATCGAAGTTTTTAAATGTTAATTATGACACCACTTATCTTTCAACTAAAGCAAAGAAGGCATATCATGAACTTTGGCTTCCTGAACTACAAATGCAAGCATACATATTCAATTAATGAAATTCACAAAAGAATGCATAGAAAGTAATTTCGTCAGAACATAACTCTGGTGAAACATTAACAGAATTGTCCATTAACAGAATAGATTCGAACATGCTTATCGTTTATCTATAAAATTATGTTAGAGTTATTTCCAACTGATTTTTTCAATAGTAAGACAAAAAAATTATGCAGATAAATTTAAATTGTTAGAGAGAAAACATGATGAGAGGCATGATTAAAGAGTAAGAATGAGGTCTTTAGTGCGGGTTGCATGATTAAACAAATTGATATGGGTTTCCAATACTTATTAGTTAGTAGAAGATTGCAGAACAAATAGTAGAATTCTACTTAACACAGCCAGACCGTTAATATACATAAAACTCTAGTGCGAAATACATGCAAATATTTAAGGGTGCTCACTTTTCTCTTTCTACAGCAAAAAATAAAGCTACAAAAGGTATTTTGTAGTTTTTGGCAATTGGAAATGAAATTTATAATACATAGAGACATTAGCCGTCATTATTGATACAAACTTCAATAATATGAGGCTGCGTTCATGTGTTCTGATTTTCCAAGCTCACCAAAGAATGGCACTGCTATCGTTTATAGAACCGCTATTCAGCGTGTCTAAGAGCATTATCAATTCATGGAGATACTCGTTACTTCTCTTTATGTAACACATCTCTTGCATAATATCTAGTTATATGTAAAAGTAAGATTAAGATTTATGTTGCATCGAAATATATTTTACAAAAACAAATATAACATGCTTAGCAATTGAGTTAAAACATTTATCACCATAGACATATTAAATAAATTCTGAGCTAATTTAGGCATTATAATGATAATTATAAGATTTTATTTCAATTTTAAGTATAATGATAATATTATATGACAATTTGAGATGACTTTTGCTTTGAGAAATCGGTTCGAAATTGACAGTTTTGAAATTATTTCCATTTATTTGTTATATATGTCATTTTGAAAAATGTGATTAGCACAAATACATATACTATATTTGGAAAGTCTTTCTCAAGAGTGATTATTATAATTCGTAATATTTTGTGTTTTTAACATAAATGTATTTTTGCAGATCTCTGCTTAAAAAATTTATAGTCTTAAAATAATTTGTTATAATTATATAGTCAACTTATCAGTTAGTCTCTTTAGAGGTAAATATCAGAGCTGAGCTTTAAATAAACAAGCTTTATACAGGATAATTAAATTACTTGTCGATAGCTAGCATCCATTTATGTGAATTATGTAACAGTAAATTTTTTTCCAGCAAATGTAATGAAAACTAACTAACACTTCAACACAATCAACACTCCAATACAACGTCACAATGAGAGACATCGTTGGGACAACGCATGCAAGATCAGAAAAGCGAACGCTGACTCGACTCGGAAGGACTCGACATTAGCTAAAACAAACCCCGCCACTTTTAATCCAGCAGTATATTTTTAGCGTGTGTTTTATAGTTACTGTGAATTACAACAGCATAAGGTTACTACCTTCAACTTGTTTGACTCTGTTTCCACTGTACTGGGCGGTTAGCCGCTAGCTCTTTACGTACACTTTCAAAGAACACTGAATGTCAATACTTTACTGCATTTGGTATGTCAAGAGTTTTTACCGAATTTCCTTGATAATCCTAAATTTCCAAAATCTGAACAGTGAGCAGCCTCATTAGTTCGATTGTCGAGGTTTCACTGAATTTCAATGTATTAAATTAATTACCAGTATTTATAATAAGGTATTATTAACTCGAATAAAAATTGAAATTACTTGTTTTCGCTTTTGTATAATCCAAGACGATCAATTTCTTTAAAACTTGCAACTCGCAAATCAAATAGTTTTAGTGTAGCGTTAGAACTGGAAACAACTGAGATAATAGTTTGAAGCATGGTTAATGTTTTAATGAATTGTTTTAAAACCGATCGCATCGCTATTAAAGAGCCATGATGGCTACTGAAAATACCATACCTATTTTAAATCGTAACTGTAACCCCATTTCTGCTCGCGATATCTTTTATTACGAACAAAGCATAAAGAACCGGCATATTGCAAAAAGTTTCTCTAAATTTACGGCAATCGTCTTTGTTCTACAATTGCTGTAATACTTTAAATTTCCACCATATAGAAAATAATTTTCTGCCATACCATGCATTATTCCACTGAAATTTCTAAAACCATGCTTGTGAATAGATTCTTTCGGTAAAATGATTTCATTTAAGAATTAAAATTTTCGAAACAATATAATTTCTTCTGGGTTATTTTTTTGCTTTATTCAACGTGCAATGCATTATTTCTGTGGGTTGTTGAATAAATAAATGGTATATCAATTCTCAAATAATATTTTTAGTTCAATTTGGACATGTAGTCTCTATTCAATTTGGGTTGATGTATTACATTTTTCGTACCCACCAAGCTACAAAAAAATCTGTAGAATTTTTTTTAAATTTTTTAAAAAGATTTCTGCAGATTTTTTGAAGATAGAAAAATCTGCATTTTTCTTCAATTTAATCTGCAGAAAATCTGCAAAATAATTCTTATTACATTTTTCTCTAAACATTCTGCAGATGCTTTGAAGACAGAAAAAAAATCTGTATTTTTTCTTCAATTTAATCTGCAGAAAATCTGAAAAAGTTACTATAATATTTTTTTTTCTGAATATTCTGCAATTGTCTTCAATTCGATTTGCAGTTATTTAGCAGATTTTCACAAAATCATTAAACTTGACCAATATCTGTTGATTTTTTGAAGGTTTAAATGCAATTTAATAATATCTGCATTTCTCTATATATAAATGCATATTTTACACCATATTCTCTAATATTGCAGATTTATTTTCCAAAAGATATAAAAAAAATAGAATGCATTTATCATTATTGTTTAATTTTACAGCAGACAGGAGTTTCGCCAGTTCCTTTTTGAATTAGTGATATCGACCATATATTTGTATAGAAAAGGAATGCTTGTTTTATCTGCAGAAAAAAATTCCCAGTCGAAAATTGTCTTAGGCACAAAATTATTTAAATATGACACTGAAAAAGTGAATTCTAAATTAATCTTTAAAATAAATATTTGAAGTTTTACAATTTTAAACTTTTTACCCATAATTTAATTAATTTCCACACAACTGTCTTTCTGATTAGCTATTTTCCTCCAAAAAGAAGAGAAATGTGGAGTTTGTGCCCTTTGGATGGAGAGAATACTTACCAGAAAGATAAAATATGAAGTAAATTTATTGAAAGAGATAATCTAAATTATTACACAAAAATATTACTAATCTCATCTATTACTCATCTCTACGACTTTGAAAGACGTATTCTGATCTTGGTTGATTTTTACACCACTAGATGGCGCCACGAGAGCTATGGTGCCGCTAAAACTCAAATACAGTATTTTACCCCCACCCCGTGTATTCCGGCGTGGCCTTGTGGTTAACGTTCCTGCCGGACAACTATAGGAACGCGGGTTCGAATCCCGGACAGGATGAGCTTGAAGTTTGTTTTAAACCTTGAGTGTAGAAAAGTCTGCCGAAAATCTGAAGGTGTTTGGAACATATTTTCCTTCAAATATTCTACATTTTTTCTGCAGAAAATCTGAAGAAAACATGTTTCAAAAACCTTTAGATTTTCTGCAGAGTTTTTTTGAAGATTTTTTTAGCTCGGCAGGACCGATTTCTGGTATAATGCTTCATGAAACGAAAACCAGAAAGGGTTCTAAAGCAAAGATGTTCTGTGTAGCATAATATACAGAGGAAAAAACCTCTCTCACAAGTAGATCAAATTTTATGATAATTTAGAACTGCTAAATATTATAAAACCCATACTCTTATTCAAACTTTATATGAGTTTCATACGTATTACTATAACATTTTAAGCAAGTTCATAGTGCTTAAAAACGTTTGTAAACTGATTCTTAAATTGAATCTTTAAAAATAAAGCAATTTATAAATTACCTTTCGTTTTCGTAAATAATATTTTAATAATTTAATTTTTGTTGTGCCAATGCTGTAAAATTCAAAATGCTTATTTTATAGAATTTAAATGCTATCTGAAACGATAATCATTATTCCTCAGGACCTTTCTCATGTCCTTGTCTCTGTCAACATATCCGCAAAGTGATTTCTTAGACACTGTAATTAATATATTACAAAACATATGTTATTATTTCTTCGACTTTGAATTATTGAATGCTGCGCACATTTTATATAAGATAGTGCTAAATTGTGCATCAATGATATCCCAGAAATCGAGGAATCTGACATACGCCTCTTTGCAGACGACATTGCTGTTCTTTGTACTAATAAACACCCTAATGTAATCTCGGAAATATTCACAGGGCACCTCCAAACACTTGAAAAATGGCTAATCCAATGGAAAATCCAAATTAACACCAATAAATATCAAGCAATATTTTTCTCATAGAAAAGAAATCTCCTCGCTCTACCCAAGCTTCTTAAAAATTTATTCCCTGTAAAAAAGAAACAGTATAACTTGGCGTATCTCGGGATAGACACCCAACTTTCTAAAATCAGATGAAAAGATCAGATCAAATTAAGATAAACTACAAATGTGCTAAAACCAAATTATTCCTTAGAATTGGACGTGACTCCCAGTTCTCTCAAACCACTAAACATCTTATTTACAAAGCCACGCTGCGTCCTCTTATTAGTTTTGCTTCACCTGTATGTGCCACTGCATCTAAGGCTCATAGAAAACCATTAGAAGTCCTGCAAAACAAAAATGCTTACCAAATAAGTAACTTGTAATGGTTTTTAAGAAACAAGGATTTCCAGAAAAATCTACAACTCACCTCTATCTAAGACTACGACAAAAAAACAACACAAAAGTCAACCCGGTTACCCGAAAAATTGCAGAATACGATCCCAAGACAATCAGAAGACTCGACAGCAACTAACCCTCCAAGTGCGTACTGCCCCACCCTATTTGCTTGACTCCTGAACGAAAACGAATGGCGGTGTATTACCCTTAAGTAAATCCAGACTCCCGTTGCATAATATCTCAATCTTTTAACTTCTCTATCTCTTAAATGTTTTAAATACCATATTATGTGATTACCAATATTACTTTATATTAATAATAAAGCACCGATTTTCCCCTGTAATTGAATTTATAATGCCACATCTCTCATAGCAATAGCTATGTCCAACACTACGTTAACCCACACCTTCGATATGTCTTCTACTGCATTTGTAATTACCTGCCAGAATATATACACTATATTGAGGCCTTAAATAAAACTATTATATAATGGAATTTAATCAAGTACTAAGAAGCTATAATTAAAATTTTATACAGGAAATGTTTAAATAAAAAAAGTGGTAAGATCTTTTAAGCTTGTCTACTTATATACTTACCATTCTTAGAATTGCCATTTCAAATGAGCTTTCTTACATTGTCAATTTCGGTGCATGTTTCGAGCAGTTCTTTTCGGAAACGGAAATTGAACAAATTTCATTCTTTCAGCCATTTCATATATTCTCCGCTAAACAGTACTATTACACTTCAGTCTCAGAAATTCCATCCGGATAGGATAGAAACGATGCCACCTGGTGACAGTGTAGCTAATTATATATTAAATAAATAGATTAGAATTTATATTTACTTATTATAATAATAATATTAAGATACAATCGAGGAAAAAAACTGTCCATATAGGATTATTCTGCCACTGTTCATCGTATGTTTAATATATAAAAACCATCGTAAGGGCAATAAATGAGCCTACTGAAGGACTTTTCCGTCTAAAAATTTCACAAGGTGTTGTCTACATATGTGAAGCTGAACTATCTTCAAAATTTCCAAATGGCAACAAGCGTTTTGTTTTCATTAATATAATCTTCATGAGAAAATTTTCATGTTTATGCATTTTGGCAAAAGTAGTCATCGAGAGATATTTCGCATTTTATGATTTCAACATAAAAATGGCATCTCCGATTGTTAAACATGTTTAAGAAATCTGTTGAGATTTTCTTTTGCATTTTGTTTCTCCATTTCTTTATTAGTGCATAATACTTCTGTTACCATTACTTAATATTCTCTTATGCACGCGCTTAATGAAACGCTACACACAATTTTTTTTATGAATTTATATAATGTTATATATCATTTTAGTAGCCGTTAAGATGTAAATCAGCTTTCATTCTTGCTTTACTCGCAAATACATTATTAATAGATATCCGTTGTAAATATGACGGATCTCATAATACGAAGACACAGATGTAGAAGACTTTTTTACTACGAACGTGGAACGCATGTCATAGAAATAATTATTACTTTTTTTTGCAAAAAAATACCTTTGATCTTGTCTCTTCAAAATAGTGGTATAAACTTATTGAAAATTAACTCTTCATAGCTCTAAATCTCAATCCATTTTATTTATACTAGTAGTTTTTCAAACAGTATACCTGGTATTTCAAAAAAAAATCCAAATTTGTTCTCAGTCGAATCTTTAAACTTTTAGATATTTTATTTTCACAATCCATTTATTTACATAAGTTTCCATTTTTGTCAGTATTCACAAAAGTGCCATTAAATGCCTGATTTTTTATAGTATTAGGGAAATCACCATTAATTGACCCGATATTGACGAAATTATTCAAGTGTTTTAGTGGTGATAAACTTGTCATTGACTCTCCAAACATTTAAATAATTAAAAGGACCAAAAGTTTGAATCTGAATCCAAAAATAAATATACTTACAGGCACCACGTTTTTCATAACTTCAAGGAACATTTATGCCAAATTCGAAGAAAATTAGATAAAGTGTTTGGCCGTGATTGCGTGACAAACAAATTTCTGGACGAACAGACAAATTCCCGAACAGTCAAGTTGAAACAGGAACTAGCTGCACATCTTTAATTACTTAGATTTGATCCTTGTATTAATTTTGTTTATTTTTACTTATAAGAACGAGATATTTATTATATATATTTCCACTTCAGATAGGCGTATAAATTTCAAATCTTGCAGGATTATCCCACATGATGTCTTTAAAAAGTAATCAGCTATTAAACGAAAATTTTTATTGGAACTTCTTTGATTCAGTGTTAAAAAATGAAAGAGAAGGATAAGGAATAAAAGGTATTTCTCAAGTGAATGCAATGCTAACTCGAATATTATTTACCTGTCTGTTATTTACCACGAAGGATAGCTTCATTCTTTAAAATATAAAGAATGGATGGAAGTTTAACTTTTTCCGCATTTTATTGAAAAGATGAAATTGAAAACAGAAAGGCGTAAGAATACCTCTTTGATTAGAAAAAGTTTTTTTTAAAAATAACGATGATCCATTTAAATTGAAATGTTCCATTATCAGGAAAAATATAGCCACAAAAATTTTAAACTTCGAAGCATCTGTATGCCATTTAACAAAAAGGATAGACTTATTCTTAAAAATACCAAAAAATAGGTAAGAGGTTAATTTTTTCTGCACTTTATTAAAAAAATTGAAATTCATTTCTCAAAGGCGTAAGAATACCGTATAATTAGAAAAATATAATTTTTTGGTTAAATAACGACGGTCCATTTAAACTGAAATGATCCATTATCACGAAAAGGATAACAATAAATATTTTAAACTTCCAAGATAAACTGTAATTTCTTAGACATTTTTGTCTTCTATGTAAGGGATATTTTTTTAAGTAATAACTTCAAAATGAATGACATTTGAAATTTTTAATTCATGCAGGAATTTTTGTTGTGAATTTTGCTCCGTAATAAGATATATTTATATATATTCATAAAAAAACTTTTATAAAATCTTCATTTTCAAGAATTTTCTGTACTGAGTTCCTGAGGGTAGTTAACCCTCTTCGCCGTTTCAGCATCAGTTTAAAGGTTTATCAAGAGAGTGGCCTCGCCTACATTGAAAAGGAATCTCAAAAGATGTTACAGCAGCGAGCCGAGCTTGATTAGTTCAATAACATTTCCTGTGGAAGAGAAAAATCTGCGTTCTAGAGCAGTCACTGTTATTTTGATCTGGTATACTTACCTCTTATTCATGTAGTTATCGAATTGAGAAAATGTAATCACTGTTTAATCTATTGAATCTTTAAATACTCTTCTATAATATGTGATGAATGTTCTCACAAATTGTATACTTTGTGCCTGAATCCCAATAGATTCCACTAACCGAGCTTCACAGAAATAACCTTCGTGCTGTTGTCCTTTCAAAAATAACGAAGTTTCTTTTTTCAAGCCTTATTCTGCTATATCTCATTTTGCTTCTTAATATTCAGGTTGGATTGTCACGAAAATAGTAATGGATTCGAGCGGACTAGAGTCAGGAGAATGTGAGGTTAGCTAACGCTGTTAGAGAGAGCAAGTTTCTCATTTTAGCTGCCATCCGAATGTTTGATTTCTCAACGTGTTCTTTATGCATCCGCTTGCCTTCAAATAAAAGTTTCAAGTCTAAACTCGACAGGTAATATATCTTAAATGCACAAACAATATTTCAATTGATTGAAATAAATTTTCAACCTTTTGACGTCTATTGAGCATATAAATTGCGCTGTCACAATTTGTGTCTTATATCTGGGAATAAATCTTTATCGACTTCGTAGTACATGGAAGAGAATCAATTATGCATTTTTGAACTCTTTCCTTTGACCGAATGGATTGAAAATTTAAAAGATATCTTTAATTCTATTCTTAAAACAATTTGCCAACTTTCACCCACCTCACTCGCTGCGTTTTTGAGTTATCATGTTGATCCCCAAACATACAGACTGGCAGAATCCCACTCAACACATTTAACCCAAAATCTGACAGAGATCCCCAATTTTGGTGGAGAAACAGTACACCGGATTTCATCCATTTAATTTGTTGCGTTTTTGAATCATCATGTTCATACACAGACGAATTCAGAAAATAGATTTTCTGTCTCTATGAAGACTAATTCTGGACGTACACGAGCACTCCACTTCACGGAAATTCGACCGCTGCGCGTCAAAACCGGTCGTCAATGCAAAAAACCTACGAGAATATGAATGATGTGGTCGGAAATTATTCGATTTCCAACCAGTCGGGGTATCCAACCGCTCCATTTGGACTGCCGGGCTATAAATGTTGAAATGCAACCGATGTGGATACGTGCGGACGAGGGTGGGGCTCTCTCTCTTCAGAGGAAATCGGAGCAGGTGGTGGTCCATCTTTTGAATGCGGAGGGGATGGAGGTAGCTGCAGCATGGGATCAGAGAGGCCGTATTGAATTGGTTTGTGGTTTTTATGGAGCGGCCGTGCATGGCCTTATCGGTCAATTACAAGTTCTTTTCAAGAGTGATTGTTATTACTCGTAATATTTGTGCTTATAACATAGATGCAATTTTTCAGATTTCTACATAAAAAAATTATTGCCTAAAAAAACAAAATTGTTATTATAAAGTCAGCTTATTTACCAGTCTCTTTGCTAGAATCTTATCAGAGCAGAGCTATAAATAGACAAGATTTTTACAGGATAATTAAATCACTTGTCGTAATTGACAGGCCATTCAGATGAATTATGTAAGAGTAATAATATTTTCATCAAATGTAATGAAAAAACAAGATTAAACACGAACAAGATACAATCTCACGATTTGGTCATGTGAGGTTTCGATGGGGCAAAGAATGCAAGATCAGTGAAGCGAACACTGACTCGACTCGTTTGGACTAGAAAATAGGTAATGCAAACCCCGTCACTTTTAACCCAGTAGGCAATTTTTAGTAAATATTAATTTTTAGTAAGATAATTTAATTCATTTTTATAGTTACTGTGAATCACTCCAGCATAAAGTTACTACCCTGAACTTGTTTGCCTATGGTTCCACTGTGCGTGGCGAATCGCCGCTAGCTCTTTTCGCAGTCTTTTACAGAGCACCCAAAGTCAATACTCTACTGCATTTGGCATGTAGAGAGTTTCTTACGGATTTTCCTTGATAAGCAAAAATTTCCAGAATCCGAATAGAGATCAGCCCCCACTAGTTCGATTCCAGAGGTTTCACTGTCTTTTCATGTTTTACATTAACTACCACTTATTTTAAACAGATATTAATTCTAATAAAAATTGAAATTAATTTTTATGGATTTCGGATAATCCAAGTCGATCAATTTCTTTAAAACTTGCAGATATTTTTAACGTAGCGTGAGAACTGGAAAAAACTGAGATAATAGCTTGTTTCATGGTTAATGTTTCAGTGAATTGTTTTAAAACCGATGGCATCGCTACTCAAGAAGCATGATGGGTACTAAAAATAACATACCTACTTGAAATCGTAACTATAACCCCATTTCTCTTCGCGTTATATTTTGTTTCGAACAAAGGAAAAAGAACCGGACGATTGCTAAAGGTTTCTCTAAATTTACGCAAATCGTCTTTGTTCTACAATTCCTATAATATTTTAAAAATTCCACCATGTAATCAGTAATTTTCTGTCATATCATCCATTATTCCACTGAAATTTCTCAAACCATGATTGTGGATAGATTCATTTGGAAAAATAATTTCATTTAATAATAAAAATATTCGAAACAATATAGCATCTTCTGGCTTATTATTTTACATTATTCAATGTGCAATGCATTTCTTATTTTTTGTGTTGAATAAATAAACGGTATATCAATTCTCAAATAATAGTTCTTAGTTCAATTTGGACAATTTTTTTCTTGTTCATTTGGGATAATGTGATAAAACTTTAGTAGATAGATGATAATTTAGAACTGCTTCTGCATGTAATAAAACCCATACTCTTATTCAAACTTCTCATGAGTTTCATACGTGTTACAATAAAATTATTAGCATGTTTATCGTGCTTAAAAACGTTTATAAACCGAATCTTAAAATAATCCTTTAAAAATAAACCAATTAATAAATTATCTTTCTTTTTTAAAAATAAAAATTTATTAATTTAATTTTTATTACGCAAATTCTGTGAATTTTTAAATGCTTATATGGAATAGAATTTAAATGCTTTCTCACACGATATTCATTATTCCATGAGAGTTTTTCCTGTCGTTGTCTTTGTCAGCATTTCTGCAAAGTGATTTCTTTGACACTGAAATTAATATATTATAAACCTTATGTTATTATTTCATAGGCCTTGAATTATTGAATTCTAAACACATTTTATATAAAACAGTGCTAAATTGTACATCAAAGACATCCCACAAATCGAGGAAACTAACATGAACCTCTTTGCAGATGACATTGCTATTCTTTATACTAATCAACACAGAAATGTAATCTCAGAAATATTCAGTAAGTACCTCCAAACATTTGAAAAATAGCTAATCTAATAGAAAATCCATATTAACACCAGTAAATGTCAAGCAGTCTGCTTCTTATAGAAAAGAAATCTTGCTCTACCCAAGATATTTAAAAAAAATATTTCCTGAAAAAAACAGTATACCTCGGCGTATCTTGGAATAGACATCCAACTTTCTAAAATCAAATCGAAAAAATTAAGAGGAACTACAAATGTGATAAAACCAAATTATTCCCTATAATTGGATGCGGCTCCCAGCACTCTCAAACCGCTAAACTTCTATTTCACAAAACCTTGCTGCGTCCTGTTATTAGTTTTGCATCACCTGTAAAGGCCACTGCAACTTCGTAGAAAACCATTTGGAAGTCCTACGAAACAAAACTGCTCTCCGAATAAGTAAGTTGTAATGGTTTTTAAGAAACAAGGATTTCCAGAAAAATCTACAAATCACCTCTATCTAAGACTACGACTAAAAACAACACAAAAGTTAAACCGGCATTCCGAGAAATCGATCCCAAGACAATCAGAAGACTATTCAGCAACTAATTTCCAGTTGCGTACTGCCCCACCCTATTTGCTTGACTCCTGAACGAAGACGAAAGTCGGTGTATTGCCCTTAGGTAAATCCAAAATCCCGTTGTATAATAACTCAATCTCCTATACCTCTTAAATTTTTTAAATCCCATATTTTGTAACAAAAAACAATATCACTTTATATTAATAATAAGGCACTTCTGATTTTCCACTGTAATTGAATTCATAATGTCACATCTCTCTTAGCAGTAGCAATGCCCGAATGTGAAGAATCAAAAATAAAACCAATACATTAACACACACCGGCGATATGTCTTAGAATACATTTGTAATTACCAGCCAGAATATATAAATTCAGCCCTTAAATAAAAACTTTTTCTACTTCGAAATGATTAGTTGGTCTAAAGTCATAAATAAAATTTTATATAGAAAATATTTAAATAAAAAGAGTGGTAACATGTTTTTCAAAACTTCCCGCTATCTAAGTCGCAGGTTCTCCATAGCTGAATAAGCATAACTGTCACCTGCCGGTAATTGTCTGGAATAAAATACAGAAAACAAAATTTTAAAGTTCCAAAATGAGTGTAAAAGTCTCTTCATTATAAAGTTTGCAATCGCACGAGTTTTGTTACCAGCTGTTTATAAATCCAATAATTCAAGCAATACGTAACACGCTCAAGAAACAGATATGGATCTGCAAGGAAAAAGAATTTGAAGTACAGGTGAATATAATCTATACATTCGTGAAGAAAACTGCTGTGTTTCATTTATCACCATATTCCAAAGCATCAAAATTTACTTCTTATTAACGATCTAGCGATCTCCATTTTTCTTTTTCGTAGACCATTTATCAGCGAAGTGTGGTTGTTGAAAACTCTCGGAAATCCCATACTACATCGAATGATTGCGAGAATTTTTCTAATGATGTGGACAATCTGTCAGCGCTCGAAATCATTCAAGTACTGAGGAATTTGCTCCAGGAAAAATACATCTCATCCGCCAGAAAAGCATTTGGAGAAAAACTTCTCCACGCTCTGAAATTCTATTTGCCAGAGAAGCCAGCTACTGAGAATAATCAAAGTAGTACATCCACGGCAGATATGCATCCAGAAACATACGCGGAAAAAGTTAAGAAAGGACCCCATACGATGCTGTTTTATCAAGCACATAATACAGATGAACAAGGTGCGGAACGAAACAAAGCATTTTCCGTCAAGCATCTCCTTGAAAGCTCCATCCACCCTCTTTAAGATAAAATTAAAATCAAAGACGTAAGAAAAATTAGAAATCAAGGCCTCGCCGTTGATTGCGAAGATGATTGTGATGTTCAGAAAATTCTCTCCAGCATCCAAAATCAAGAAAAGCTGAAAAAGAACATCACGCATGTACAGCCGATAGGAAAACTCCCACAGGTGATCTTCTATAACATTCCTAATGACATCAAAGAACCTGAAATGGCAGAGGTAATTAGATTACGCTTAGGTGTAATCGATGAAACTATCAAAGTCAAGTTTAAGATCAAGGGGAGAAAGGAAGCACCTCCCTCTGGGTAGTTCAAACTTCCTCTTCCACATTCCATCTTCTCACGAAGAATAAAAGAATTCTTCTGAACTGGACAGCCTATTCATTTCGAGAATTTAAAGGAGTTAGGCGCTGTTTCAAGTGCCAGAACTTTGGACATACACAAAATAATTGGAACAACAACATTCCCTTCTGCGCTTTGTGTTCAGGAAGACATGACTCTAGGCATTGCATTAGCTATCATATTAAATGCATCAACTGCTCTCTCTCAAACCATTACAAAAAGACCAATTATGACCCTAGGCATACAGCAGCAGATGGAAATTTTACGTGATTGTACTTTCATTCCAACAAAAATGTAACCTAACACACGAGACGTTACTAGGGAAAATCACCCAGACTGCCGCGAAAGTAATTTACCTAACAAATCAAGTACGCACCGATTACGCAAGGAGAAACCTGGAGCAACACTGATGATTCTGAGTCCGGGTCACCAAATATGAAGGGGATAGAGGATGCCTCAAAAATACCTCACTTCATTAATGACTCAGATCAGTAAAGTTGCTAAGTGATATTCCAGGCAAGAGATTTATAAACAAGGATTTATTTCACAGTGCAAACATGAAATTGTCGTTTAGAAGATTAAAAAAAATATTTAAATCAAAAATGGATCTGCAGATAGACACATCTCGTATCAGGAAAGATACCGTACACAGATATGCCTGACCGAGAAGAGGAACTCTTTCAGTGAGAAGCCAAAAGGACCATCGGTACATTTAGATTCGAGTAGCAGATGATTTACAAGCCGCGTGCAACTTCAGATGAAGGAAATCAATTGAAAAGACTCCAACTCCGTTCAGGCAAGACGGCTGTCATTAGTACTACTACAGAGGCTTGTACATCACCGATGTGGGATGGCTTTACTCTGCTGGCATTCTCTCTCGGTCTTGGTCTGGTCTGTGGAAATGAAGAAGGCACTCCTATATATATTTGGATGAATAGTGCGAAAGCAGAGTTGCACCTTTTCAGCATCCTGCATGTAAGAATAAAAATTCCACCTGCCGCCTCATGGCAAAGTGAGAGGTGAAAAATATAAAGGTTCGAGAGGCCGCAACATGACCATGCTTCATAAAGGAAGTAGAATTCTATAGGAGAAGAACCGCTTTTTAATGAACCACATTCCCTTTGATTCTTCACTCCATTAGTCTCTCTACGAAAAAGTATTAAAACACCTTCTGGTAATCGAGATCAATCTTCAAAGAGCCAAGATAGCCACAACAATGCTTCTTAAAGCAGCACTACAGCATCTGCCGGATTTACTCCTCGTTCAAGAGCCTCACGTCAAGGACAGAAAAATAGCTGGAATTTCCAAATGCTTGAAAAGTTGGCTTTCAAAAAGCGGGAAAGCCGACATTATAGCTCTTCCAACATGCTCCACCCCAGTTGTGTTGTCAGCAAAGGAAAACACTATGGATATTAAAATAACGAAAAACTCAAACGCTTTCAGAATCATTTCATCGTATTCTTCTCCATATGCTAACTTTAGAGAAATCTTGGAAGAACTGACCGATCTAACAACAAATATCAATGGTGTAGTATACTTGATTGGTGGAGATTTCAATGCGCACAATCAATGATGGAGTTATAGAGACGAAGGATCAAGAGGAAATCAACTTCAGGAGTTTATTGCAGAAAACCACATCTTGCTTCTCAACATCAGTGATTCCCCTCCGACTTTTGAACACAACAATAGACAAGGCTGGCCTGACTTAACGATGGTCTCCAGCCACTCCTTAGTAACAATCTGTGAATGGGATGTTCTTAAGGAAGAAACCTATAGTGATCACAAATTTGTAAAAATATGCATCAACTCCAATATTTCTTTCCTTTCTTTTGCAAGATTAAAAACGGCTGACGGAGGCCACTGTAAATTCGTAAATGTCTTGAAGTCTAATGTCCAGGCTCTACGAAACCTTATTTCCAATAGTTCTAATGAAGAAGAGTTCAATGAAACAACAAGAAACATTCAACTTGAAATCCACAAAACTTTCAAGCAAGTTTATAAAATTAAACGTAACACCCTGATTCCAAACGTAACTTGGTGGAATAGAGATCTTTAAATAAAGAAGCAAGTATTAAAAGCCGTAGCGAGACGTCTCCAAAAGAGTAGAGGCGAAGATAGAATCTACTACAAAATTGTTCTGTCCAAAAAAGAGCTCTTTTCAAGAAAGCAGTCAAAAGAGTCCAACGTGGATCTTGGAGACTGCTATGCACCCAGGCACATCGTCAAGAAAATTCCTAACTGTGAAGTCCCTGGATACGATGGCATTTACATCATTGTAAAAGTAACTATTAACTCCTTTCCCTCTCTTTTGTTAGACATTTTCAATAAGTGTTTAGAACTTAAATGTTTCCCGGATCCTCTGAAAATTGGTCTTGTTATCCTGTTTCACAAGACGGGCAAAGAGGAACAGAATATTAAATCTTACAGACCAATTTCTTTGCTCCCCACAATTGGCAAATTGCTACAGAAACTCCTTCTTCAAAGATTTAATTTCCAATTACGGACAAAAAACTCCAACGTCCACTGCAGTACGGATTTAGAGAAGGAAGTCAGCTGACGACGCACTCCTTCATGTCACATCTTTCCTAGAACAAGCTCGAAGGCAGGAAAAACACGCTTTGTTGATATCTTTAGACATCTCGGGTGCATTTGACAGCCTGCAATACTCTTCCATCAGAGATAGATTTGCTTCTCTCTCTCTCTTCTCCAACATTAGCGAAACGCTTCTTGACACATTAAGAACCAGCTAAGGGGCGGTCCTCCGATAAAAGACTAAGGGATGTCCACAGGGTTCATGTAGCAAGCCAGCATTTTGGAACATCGTTATAGACGAAATCCTATCGGTAAAGTGGCCTCAAAGAGTTCATCTACAAGCATCTGCCGATGATTTTGCGTTCATCGTCACAGACAACACCAGAGAAGGGCTCACAAAGCTCAGAAAATTAGCACTGGACCAGTTTAAGGACTGGGCAGACAAAAATAAACTGCAAGTCTCAATGGAAATATCAAGCTATGTCCTTTCTAGCAAGCTTGTAAGAGGACCAACGATTAAATGGAAGAACCAATCAATTAGCAGCAAAAACAATTTAAAATATCTAGGCGTTACAATAGATCATAAATTAAGCTGGTTATCACACGTAATAGAGCAGGGCAAAAGAGCCATGGATCAATACCAACATCTCTGCAAAATCGCAGGAAAAACTTGGGGCATCAACAGAAACATCAGAAGGCTATTGCATAAAACAGTTATAGAAAGAACACTATGCCATGGAGTATCTGTCTGGGGACATAATATGACATCTCGACTCCAGAAAAAGCTGGACTCCATTCAACGTCTGTTCCATCTTTATATTACTGGTGCATACAGGATAACCCCAACCGCTGTTCTCCAAGTGGTCACCGGACTTCAACCTCTCCACCTACAAATCCAACAAGAAGCTATTTATGCCCGAGTTACTCGAGGAAGATCGTCTTTCAAAGTTTTCACCGTTATATTCAGCCCAACGGATTACGAGAGTAAAGCAGTGGAATTCATATTCACCCCCTAATTTTCTTCTCCACAATCAAATTTCATTTGCAGAAAATCCCATAGACTCAGGAGCCAAGTCTATATATACTGATGGATCTAAAAACGAATGAAGGCACTGGTAGCGCATATTGCATTCTCGAAAACTATGGAATAATAGCCTCATGGCAAGGTAAACTTGATCGCAGCAATTCGGTTTCCCAAGATGAAATCCTTGCAATTAGAATGGCAATTGAAGCAGCTTCTTCCCTTCATATACCAATCAAACTTTGGACAGACAGTTTATCAAGTTTGATGGCCATACGTAATCCTAAATCCCACAATAGTATTGTCCGAGAATTTCAAACCCTTTTCTCTCCCATAAACACATTCACCTAAGATGGCTTAAAGCCCACGTCGGTTATTTAGACAACAAATGTGCAGACCAATTAGCCAAAGAAGCGATCACAAAAGACGACCCTTTCCTTCTACCTAATCCACTTTCCTACCTGAAATCTGAGATTAAATTAGCTGCTTTAAGCATCTGGCAAGACAACTGGATAACGAAGAAACTGGTCGCAATACACACGATATAGTGCCTAGGGTCTCAAACAAGCCAGTAGGATGAAATAGAAAAGAACGCATGTTCGTTACAGAAAACGGGCCCATCCCTTCATACCTCCATCGCTTCAATCTTCGAACACATGACAACTGATGGTGCGGAGAAAAAGGAGATCTAATGCACTATGCCACGAAATGTCGGTTTACCCTCTCCTGGCATTTCCAAACTCCCAAAATTGTCACTTAAATTACAGTGGTTGAAAAACATTCTCACGAACAACTTATCAAGAACCCGACTTCGGCTCCTAATGCGTTTCATATGTGATGAGAACAATCTCATTGTAGAGGATAATAATTGAGCACTCATCCACCCGCACTAAAACACACTTCCGGCTAATTATGACTTTTTCCCTCTACGTAGTTTTTTCTGTTTTGATTTTTTTTCTATGTTGTTCCGTCCAGCGTATGTTTCTTTTTCTTTTTTTATTTGTTTTTGTACCTGATACTTGTTTTTGTCCTTTCTTAAAAATTAAAATTCACCTCCATCCATCCAAACCGGAAACGAGCCAAATGGCTCTAAACACGGGGATACAGGTAGTGTAACGTTGTCCCAAGAAAGGCGGTTCATGATTTAGACTGGATAGGATGTTGCGAAGACACTCGAGTGGAACATAGGGCAGCGACGCTAATGGTGGGATGTGGTGTTCCTTCGAAACTTTTCGCCGTGGAAAGAGAACGCTTTGGGAGTCTCTTGCTTGATCATCTCCCGGATACAATTACTAGGAAGCAGATCCTCTCCAAATTGCTGGAAGTGCGGCTATGTCTCGCAGATAAATCTCCTGTTGGATTGGGTTTGAAGCTGTTGGAAGCTTAACGAAAAGAATTTCGATTATGCATTTTAAGGACATTCTTTCAATAATTGAGCAAATGAGGAGTATACGTTACCTGAAAGGTGAGAGTGGTTATCTAAATTAAAATTAAATTGAATCAAAAGTAAATTTCTTTATTAAATCTCAACTGATTGAATAGTCAAAGCCAAAATGAAGGAAAACCCAAACACGGGATCAAGATGATTTGATTTCTCAACATTTGTTAACTTCAACTAGAAACAACTTATTTATTACAATCTTAGCAGGTGATCAATCTGAGAAGACCAAAATAAAATCTAGTCATTCCAACATTTGCACTATTTCATAAATTAACGCTAATATGGGAATTTTATTAAAATTTTAATTATAGTTGTCAGATGAACATCAAAGCAACCAACATCCGCATTAGAATTTTTTTCAGTTATGTCGCGGACGAAGATTATATTCATTCGCAGCTTTCCTAACAGTATCTGAGTGTTTTGGTGGTTCCATTAAAGTGTCGGGATTACTCTGCTTCTCAACAATCTCTTTATGTGTGAGATGTAAATGACTAAACCTTTGTGTGAACGATATCAATCTGTTGACGTGACAATTAAAAATTTTCCTACCGTTTTCAACGTGCCTCACCTTGTAGCTAACGTTTGAATATCTCTCCATAATGCGATATGGACCTTCGAATTTAGGTCTTAATTGTTTGTTAGCTCATTCCTTAAATTTGGCGTTTTTAAGAAACACTGCGAACCAATGGGGTAATATAATTTTTCTAGTTTCTTTCCGATGTTACTTCTGTCAATATTGCCCAGCTAAAAAAAATCTGCAGAAAATCTGGAGGTATTTGGAACATGTTTTCTTCAGAAAAAAAATTGCAGAATATCTGAAGAAAACTATGTTCCAAATACCTTCAGATTTTCTGTAGAAAAAAATGTAGAATACCTTCAGATTTTCGGCAGATTTTTCTACAGTCAAAGTTCAATTTTGATTTCAATTAATTGAATTATTAATTTAACTTACTTGTACGATGCCGATTGAGATTGTGAAAGAACTTCGAATTCATCCTTTCCGGGATACGAACCCCCTTCCTATAGCTGACTGGCAGGCGCGCTAACCATTGCGCCGCGCCGTAAAACACGAGATGGGGATAAAATAATCTATTTAAGTTTTAGCGTCGCCATTGCTCTCTTGGCGCCATCTAGTGGTGTAGAAATCAACCAAGGTCAGAATATGTGTTTCAAAGTTATAGAGATGAGTAACAGATGAAATTAGTAATATTTTTGTTTAAAAATTTAGATTCTCTGTTTCAATAAATTCGTTTTCACCGTCTATCTTTCTGGTAAGCCTTCTCTCCCTCCAAAGAGCGCAAACTCCGCTTTTCCCTTGTTTTTTGGAGGAAAATAGCTAGTCAGAAAGACAGTTGAAAAACTAATTGGAAATTAATTAAATTATGGGGTAAAAGTTTAAAATGGTAAAACCTCAAATATTTATTTTAAAGATTAATTTAGAATTCATTTTTTCACTGGCATATTTAAAAAATTAAGTACCTAAGACAATTTTCGATTATGAAATTTTTTGAAACTCCTGTCTGCTATTGAATTAAACAATAATGATAATTACATTCTAATTTTGTTTTACATCCTTTGGAAAATAAAGCTGCAATATTAGAGAATATGGTGAAAAAAATGTATTTAGAGAAATGCCGATACTATGAAATTGCAGTTAAATATTCAAAAAATCAACAGATATTGGTCAAGTTTAATGATTTTGTGAAAATCTGCTAAATAACTGAAAATTGAATTGAAGACAAAATGGAAAGTCTTAAAAAATCTACAGGAAATTTAAAGAAAAAAAATATAAATAATTTTTATGCAGATTTTATGTAGATTAAATTGAAGAAAAAATGCAGATTTTTTCTGTCTTCAAAAAATCTGCAGAATATTTAGAGAAAATTATATTAAGAAAATTTTCTGCTGATTTTCTGCAGATTAAATTGAAGAAAAAATGCAGATTTTTTTTGTCTTCAAAAAATCTGCAGAATATTTAGAGAAAAATATAATAATAAAATTTTCTGCAGATTTTCTGCAGATTAAATTGAAGAAAAAGTGCAGATTTTTTCTGTCTTTAAAAAATCCGCAGAAATCTTTAAGATATCTTCAAAAAAATTTTTTTCTGCAGATTTTTTTAGCTGGGTAGTGACCTCCTGCAGTTTAAAATTTTCTAAAACTTTTGACAAATATGTTGTAGCACCTGAATCAGTTCCCCTATGTACTCTGATTGCGACTCAAATTTCTCATTTTCCCCTAAAGTGTAGGGTAACCTAATATCTCTTAGCTGCTCAATATAAAATGAAGATGTGTATGTACTTTCGTTAACCGCAGAATTCAACGCTAGCATTGTGTGCACTAATTTTACATACCATTCCTCATTATTTTCATTGCAAATTGTAGCTACAATATTAGCAAATGACTCATTCGGTTTTTCTACTTTGCCATTGGACGAGGGGGCGTAAGTTGAAATATGTATTTTTTGAATTAAATGAACTTTTCAAAACTCCGAGAATCCAATGCCTGAAAAATATTTAGCGTTGTCGGTTATTGAAATTTTGGGTCAAACACCATGAACTATATAGTTCTTGGAAAAGCATTCATAATCGTTTGCGATTTCAACTAATGAATATATTTAGAAAAAGCGTCTATCATCAACTAGTCTACTGGTTGATTGGGCGCGGTTTGAGTTTTAAAGGTACTACGTCTAGATAAACACTGTATACACGAATTTACAAAATTTTTGGTGTCTTTATACATTTGCGGCCAAAAGTAATGTTCAGTTAGTCTACTGTAAGTTTCGAAAAATCGGAGGTGTCCTTCTATTTCTGAATAAATAGATTCAAGAATTTTGACTTTTAAAGAATGCGGCACGCAAATTTGCTTTTTTAAATCCCTTGTTGGGGATTTACTGTTACGTTTAGATAGGTGAAACAATATTTGTCTTGTTGATAAGGAAATTTGGATACTGCTCTTTTTCATTTTTTTTCTAGCCTACCTATAATTATTTGGAGTTTTGGGTCTTTTCTTTATTGTCTAGCTCTTCATTGTTTGGAAATTCGATAGTCAAATCACTGAGGAAACGAGAAAGATGATCCGCTACCACATTTAATTTACCCTTCACATAGACAATAGTATAATCAAATTCCTCAAGAGATAATTTCCATCTAGGTATTTTAGATGTCTGGATATATTAGATAGAAAGCCTTCAAGGAGTTTGTGATACGAAAGAAATTTGAATTTCCTGCCTATTAAATATTTCTTAAAGAAAGTTAAAGCTGAAAAAATTGCGAAAATTCTAAAACTGTTGCACAATATTCTGCCTAAGATGGATTTAGTTTTTGTGAATAAAAATAGAGTGGTTTGACTTCGCCGTTTCGGTATTTTTGTTCCAAGACAACGCCGATTCCAACACCGCTGGCATCTGTCGTTACTTGTAATTCTGCATTAGGATCTGGTAAAGCCAAAGCTGGTGGGCTTAGTAATGCATTTTTGATATCGAATGCTTTTTGTGCCTCCTCATTCCAATCAATCGTTACAACTTTGCGTACTAGATTAGAAAGTGGTGCTGATCGTTTTGCAAAATTTCTTTTGTATCGCCTGTAAAACCCTGTTAAATCAAGGAAAGATATTACATCACGTTCGTTTTCTGGTGTTTTAAATTCATTTGCTTTCACAGCTTTCCTTTTGTCAGTTTGTAATCTTTGTGGCCCTAGGATACAGCTTAAAATTTTCGTGAGAAACTGCCATTTTTTACGATTGAACTTTAATCTATACCTTGGAAATCGATCTATAACTTCATTCAAAAGACTTAAGTGTTCTTCGGCTGTTTTACAGAAAAGAATTATGTCATCAATATAAACGAGCGCACCCTTACATAATAAATCTGCCAACAACTTACTACTGCCCACCCCGCTAAAAACTGAACCCCAACACCGAGTGAGGTCATGGGTTCATGCTAGATCCTATTAACCGCTTTTTGTCCATATGCGAAAGAAAGACTAGTGGTGGACAGTGATGTTATATATCTGGGTATTTCTTTCTAAGGGTAAATACCCTGAGCATTTACCAGGGAGTTTTTTATTTTTTCAAACTCTATCCATATAAAACTCATGCACTGGTGTGTATTTTGATATTGCTATATATATACACACACATTATATATTAACTGTAAAGTAACGTAAAAAAGAAAAATATGAACATTTGCAGCTTTTTAAATTTTATAAAAACTAGCAAATTCAATCAGAAAAAATAAAAGCAACAGTACATCATGCATCCTACGTAAAATACGTGATTAAAATATCAACCCTTTTAATTACAATGAGTAAATGAATAACATTGTATTTGCTACTTGTTAAAAAGAGAGCTAATTTAAAGTAAATTTTAAAAAGAAAATATTGAACTTATTTTTAAACTTATAAAGTGCTGATACTGGGAACTAAAATGAAAGATACAATTATTTATAATTCGTTTTGGATTAATTAGTCAAAGAATCAGATATTTTTGATGAAAAGTTAGCACATGCTTCAGTTCTACCAGTTTTTAAAATTGATAATAAACTTTTTGCTGAAATTGTTGTGTCATTTGAAGATGCTCTACATATTTTACTAACTAGGCGGGATTCGTTTGAATCAGCACTTAAATGTTCTTGAAACTCCAACTTTGATGTATTTGTTATAGTGGAATTTTTTTTTAAAAAACAAAAATCATTATCGAATCCCTTTCAAAACCCTTTTCTATCGTGTTTCTCTACTTTGCTTGCATTGGTATTTTTGTACTCAACAGTACAATGCTTACATTGTATAATTTTATTCTTCTTAAATTAATAATATCTCCAAGCAGGTTCCTTTTTTTATTTTTCAGGAGAAAATATCCCGTAATATTAATACAAGGAAGTAAGGAATTAACTCTTCATTATATCAAAAAAGAATGCCTCACTTGTAGCATGGCATTATGAGCAAACCAGGAATCAGAAGCTCCACTGCCGTTATCGGTATAATATTAAGTGTTCAAAATTGTTATTCAATTGTAGATGCCATTGCTTTCAACCAGAAGAAATAAATTATCATCTGAACTCGTTGAAGTTGTAGAAAATTTTATTCTGAAACCTGAAAGTTTTTTAAAAATATTTGATCAAAGCTTTAATTTAAAAATATTTTAAACTATGTATTATATTTATAAATTATGTATATTTCATTTTGAATTATCATTCGCAACTTCTTTTTTTGATGAGTATTCAGTTTTTTGACACTTATAAATTTTATATGTCTCATGTTAAATCACCATTTGCAAATGCTTTTTCTTCGTTATTTTCAAAATATCCAGTTAGGGGTATTTTGGTAATTTCCTGGGTAAATACCCAAAAAATATTTACCTACTCTCTGGGTAGGTAAATTATTAAATAGGTAACCCCACATCATTAACTGCGAGTTGCATGATCAAGCAATCTGACATGGGCTTCAAATATTTTTTTAGTCAGTAAAAAATAGTAACACATGGATCATTCCCTTTTGAAAAGCTTTACCTTCGCTATATTCCATAAAACTCTAGTACGATCTATACATGTCAGTGTATTATTCACTTAAAAAACAAGCTAAACAAAAGAAAAAAAACAATTTTTAACACATTGAGACCTTGACAATCATTATTGATTAAGAGTTCCTTAATAGGAGACTCAGTTTATATGCAACGATTTCTTTCAATTTTAGATATCAGAATAATATTATATGACATTTTGATATGACTTTTGTTTTGAAATATCGGTCGGAAATTGAATTGATATTATACAACTTTGAAATTGTTTCCATTTATTTGTTATATAAGTCGTTCTGAAAAATGTGATCAGCGCAAATTGATATATTATTATCTGTGGAAAGTTTTAATGAAACTTTCGATTGTGAATAAATGAGTGTCTTTTTATGATCACTTTTCTCGGTCAGTTTTAAGTCCTTTTTAGGAGTGATTATTATCATTCGTATTATTTTGTGTTTTTAAAATAGATGTAATTTTACAGATTTTTAATTAAAAAATTATGGTCTGATAAATAAATTGCTTGTTGCTGGCTAACAGCCATTTTTATGAATTAGGTAACAGTAAAGATATTTTCATCGAATGTAATGAAATCAAAATTAACACTTCAACACGATCAACACTCCGATACAACATCACAATCAGAGGCTTCGTTGGGGCAATGTATGCGAGATCAGTGAAGAGAACTCTGACTCGACTCGGACGGTCTAGTCAATAGATAAAACAAACAACGCCACATTTAACTCAGTAGGCTATTTTTAGCGTGCGTTTTTAAAATAACTGTGAATCACTCCTGCATAAGGTTATTATCCTCAACTTGTTCGCCTCTGGATCCACTGTACGGGGTTATCTCTTTCCGTAGTCTTTCACAGAGCGCCCAAAATCCATGCTCTACTGCATTTGGTATGTCAAGGGATTTTTAGTGAATTTCCTTGACAATCCTAAATTTCCAGAATTCGAACATTGAGAAGCAACAATTAGTTCGATTCCCGAGGCTTCACTGTATTTCAATGCATTACAAAAATTAACGGTATTTTTATTAAGATATTAAGTTGAATAAAAATTTAAATTACTTGTTTTCGTTTTCGTAGAATCCAAGTCGATAAATTTCTTTAAAACTTGTAACTCACGAAGCAAATATTTTAGTGTAGCATAAGTACCAGAAAAATTGAGATAATAGCTTGTTTCATGGTTAATGTTGCAGTGAAGTGTGTGAAAAACGATGGCAGCGCTACTCAAGAGGCAGGACAGCTACTGAAAATGCCATACATATTTCGAATCGTAACTGTAAACCCATTTCTCTTCGCGATATATTTTGTTTCGAGCAAAGGAAAAAGAACCGGACGATTACTAAAGATTTCTCTAAATTTACGCCAATCGTCTTTGTTCTACAATTCCTAAAATATTTTAAAACTTCCACCATGTAATCATAAACTTTCTGTCATATTATGCATTATTCCACTGAAATTTCTAAAACCATGATTGTGGATGGTTTCTTTGGGAAAAATAATTTCATTTTAGAATAAAAATGTTCGAAACTATATAGTATCTTCTGGGTTATTTTTTTGCTTTATTCAATGTGCTATGCGATATTTATATGTTATGTTGAATAAAATTGCATATCAATCAAATAATAGTTCTTAATTTAATATGGACAGGTTGTCTTTTGTTCATATGAGGTAATGTAAAACCTTCGTACTCAGGACCGATTTCTGGTATAAATCCTTCATGAAACGAAAACAGAAAGGGGTTCCAGAGCACAGATGTTCTGTGTATGATAAGGAACAAAATTAAGTCTTTTCTTAAAAGTTTTTTTATGGTAATTTAAAACTCTTGCTGTAAATAATAAATAACAGACTCTTATTCAAACTTTACACGAGTTTCAACATGTTAGTATAAAATTTTTAACAAGTTGATAGTGCTTAAAAATGTTTGTAAACCGAGTCTTAAATTAAATCTTTAAAACGAAACCAATTTATAAATTAATTTTAGTTTTTGTAAATACGAATTTTAATAATTAACTTTTGTTGTGCAAATGCTGTAAATTCTAAAATGCCTGTTATATAGAATTTAAATGCTATCTTACACGATATTCATTATTCCTAAGGAATTTCTCTTTTCATTGTCTTTGTCAGCATAACTGAAAATTGTTCTCTTTGACACTAGAATCAATATATTCCAAACCATATATAATTATTTCTTCGGCCTTGAATTATTGAATGCTACGCACATTTTAAATAAGATAGTGCTAATCTGCACATGAATGATATCCCACAAATCGAGGAAACTGACATCAGCCACTTTGCAGGCGACATTGCTATTCTTTATAACAAGCAACAACAATATACCATCTCGGAAATATTCAGTGAGACCCTCCAAGCACTTCTAATCCAATGGGGATTCCAAATTAACATTAGTAAATATCCAGTAGTCTACTTATTATGGAAACGAAATCTCTCTGCTCTACCGTAGTTGTTCAAAAGAATTATTCCCTCGCAAAAAATAACAGTATACCTTCTCGTAACTCGCGATAGACACTTAACTTTCAAAAACCGGTTCCAAAAAATTTCAAATTCAACTTACAAATTCAATTTACAAAACTATGCTACGTCCTCTTATTAGTTACGCTTCACCAATATGAAACACTGCAGCTAAGGCTCATAGAAAAGAATTAGAAGTCCTATAAAATAAAAATGCTCGCCGAATAAATAAGTTGCTATGGTTTCTAAGAAACAAAGATATCCAGAAAAATCTACAACTAACCTCTGTCAAAAACTACGACAAAAATAGACACAAAAGGCTACCCGGCACTCCGATAAATTCTGAATACTATCCCAATACAATAACAAGTCAAATCAGCGACTAACATTTCGAATACGTACTGCCCCACCACACTGGCTTGACTCCTGTGGGAATGGCAGTGTGCAAAAAACAGCAAAGCTCATGGTTAAGGGTGATTGTGCAGCTTCTTTTTAAGGAGCACCCAAAGGGTAGAAGTCATGGCAGTGTATTACCCCTTAGTAAATCCAAAATCCCTCTGCGCAATAACTCATTCTCCGATTTATTCTATAGCTTAAATTTGTTTTTCTGTTTTAATTCCATATTATTTAACAATAAACAATCTTATTTTATAATAATAATAATAATAAGGAACTTCAGATTTTTTGCCCTGAAATTTCTAATGCGACATCTTTCCCAGCAATAGCAATGTACGGTTGTTAAGAACCGAGAGATTAAACACTACATTAACCCACAGTACCATTTGTATGCCTTGGACTACATTTGTAATTACCAGCCCAAATATATGAATTCGGACCTTAAATAAAAAAAAAAAACTAGTGCAAGAAAAGAAATTAAGTGTTAAGAAATAAATAAAATTTTTATACAAAATATAATTATAAAAATAGTGGTTGTTTCTTTTAAGCGAATCTACTTATATGTTTACTATTCTTAGAAATGCTATTTCAAAGGCGCATTCTCAAATTGTCATTTTCGGTGAATATTTCAAGCAGCATGTATTGCTATTCGTAAACATAAATTCAACAAATATCAATCTAGCATTCATTTCATATATTCTCCACGAAATATTACAATTACTTGCGATTCTCAGAAGTTCCATCAGGAGGAAAGAAACGACGCCACCTGGTGACACTGCAGCTAATTATATATTATATGAGTAGGTTAAAATTTATATATAGATTGTATTACAGTTTCGTTAAGATGCAATCGACGAAAAAACATTGACCCTATAGGATTGTTTTGCCATTGTTCATCGTATTTATAAAAGTCATCGTTCAGACAATAAATGCGTCTACTGAAGGTTTTTTCGTCTAAAAATTTCACAAAGTGTTGTCTACATATGTAAAGCTGTACTATCTTTAAAATTTCCATCTGACAACACCTTTTTTGTTTTCAATTATAGAATAATATTCATGAAAAAAATATCATGTATATAAATTTTGGCTATTCTAGTCATCGAGCGATATTTCGCATTTTATGTTTTCGACATAAAAATATAGTCTCCTATTGTTAAACAAATTTAAGAAATCTGTTGAAATTTTGTAGAAAAAAATTCGATTCTCTGCTGCTACGAGATATTTATGAGGCCTGTAAATTTTTGTCGAAACTGCACTTGAGCTGGAATCGCCAGTATGCTGAAAGTACAAAAGTATGAAACGAAATAAAACAGTTCATTTATTGTTTTAACGAGATGTTTACATTAATGTTTACATTAATAGCTTGATGAAAGAAAGACAGAAATTACAATTTTTTTCTTT
>BGPR01003338.1:111575-140777 GCA_013235015.1 Araneus ventricosus | reverse complement strand
GTTTCAAAATATATTTCATGTCATTAATACCTATCCTGGATTGCTGCAGTCCATTGCATGCAAACTTATTATTGTTCTTGTAAATTTAAATACAAATATTTATTAAAAATACAATGTCTCTACTGTACCTGGTGATCCATTTAGAAAATTGACTTTATATTTAATGAAGCTTTTTTCTGCAGTGTGTTTCCAGGTTAATACTAACCTCCTTGTTTATTAAATTTATTATTGTGCATGTTGTTTTATATCCTGTAAGATTTTTACTACAAGAATACAAATCTGTGATTGTTCAGATAAATTTAAAATGCACATAATTTTATATTTTAAAACTGTGTTTAGTTATGTCTTAATTGATGAGAATGAGAAAAAGAATTTTATATCTTATCAAACTTAGCAGTTTACATTGACATTTTATCCTCTTCATGAATGCTGCATTGTTTTATATTCTGGGCATTCATAAACTCTTCTGATGTAAGTGAACCATTAAACACTTTTAGAAAAAGATTTTGATATGCTGTGGTACTCTTAAAATCTAATTCAAAATTGTATTATTGAATCAATGTAAAAATCAACAACAGTACAAAAAAATTTTCATCCCATTTTAGTCGATCAATATTACTAGTAACTACTTCTTTCTTATTTGCTGAATTGTAATATTTTCTTGTTTTATGAGCTATATAATTTTTATTTTAACAAAAGCAAATCTCTTATTGGTCAGATAAATTTAAAATATCCATATTTTTTTACATGATGGACAATATGTTAAATTATGTCTTATACATAATGGAAAAATTTTGCAAAAGGATTGTTTATATGAAAATACCAGGCATATTCCTTCTTTGATTATGCTTATCTTCATCGGAACAGTAAGGGACACCAGGGTACAATAGACCACCGCCTATTATTTATTTTCCTTATGTTTTTGAATGTTTCATATTTTGGCACATAGATGCCAGGTCTGTAGTGCTAAAAAAACTTTAAAACTATGGGCCTAACTGACAATTAAACCATATTATTCTTGATTTTTGATTTGTAGTAGATAAAAGTAAATATTGCCATGTTTATTTGTTTGAACTTTTTTCTTGTAAAAATTTTATAAACATTCAGTAAATTTTTAAAGATTTTAAAACTAACTACTGTAATCTACTTTATGACAAACATATCAGAGAATAATGTTATGTTTCATATTTCATAAGTGTTTGTATTTTTCTCTTTGATTATTTGTTTCCACTATTCAAACAGTGTTGTTTATTTACCTAATTTGTTAATAAAGATTTTCTGTTTTTGCTTGTATTTAAATGGTGTTGAATCTGAAGATTATATAGGAATAAACACAGCTAGAAAAATAAAGGAATTGATTTTTCAAAAAATATTTTGCCACTGTATATAATTGATGCATCTATAGATTAAAAAATATAATCTGTCATAAGTTGCATTTAAAAATTATATAATTTTTATCTGAAACAATAAAGCTAATTCACATAAAGCATCATTATTTGATATAAATTTGTCTTGATCTCAAATAATTTGCATTGCTCAATTTTTATTTTTAAAAGAAGTTCAATTAAATAAAGTGCCTAAAAATCAAGCCTTTTCATGACTGCAGGAATAAGTAGAGAGAAAAAGGCATCAGAATAAAATGCTTTCTTGCAAATAAAAAAAGGCGAGATTTGGATATTACTTATTAGGAAATTATTGGACTTATAATACACAAAATTCTTATATTGTCTGAAATGTTTTTTACTTTAAATATTGTTCATAAATATTGAAGTCCAATAAATATCCAACTGTTGATAAATTAATATTGTAAAATATCAATGATAAACATTATATTTAGTCAAATATTCCTATAAGATTTCTTTGATTTATTTTTTAAATTAATAGTATGTTCAAATAAATTTAAAAATCTTCTCTAATCCAATACAAAAGAATAAGCTCTTTGATTGATCCCCTTTCCCCTTCATATTTTACCAACATCTCGCAGAAATACTGTGATAATTGATTATCTGCAATTTTGGATTCACTTGACTGAATAATACATTTTCTGCTTTATCAAGTTTTTCTTTGCATGTTTTTGAACTGTTTTCTTGCATCTCTTCCTTTTTGCAGTTGTTTTATTACTAATTTCTTCAGTCAAACCTTCATTATTCTTTTTTCTCTTGTATTCTATATGGCCACTTTAAGTATAGATGAAACGGGTGGTTATAGAGTTGTAAGTACAGCTCATGTCAAATCTTTTAGAGTGTAATTATACAAAAGTTATAGGGTAATTACACATGGCCTTTTTTACTGTTCTATAAGTCATGTAACTTCTGTGCCCATCATAAATTAAAAGAACAGGTTTTTTCAAATATAACGAAAATTGGATAAAGCCAAGTCTTCTAATCCATACCTTTAGTCTATTTTAGCACTACCTTTAGTCTATTGCTCATATAAATGAGCCCCTTTGTAAAAAATGAAAGGTAGCATGAAATCATTTGCTGATGCACTAAAAAGTACATCCTTTTTTTGCAATTGGCCGATTTCTTATATGATACGTGATGCTTTTGATGCAAAAATTAGGGTTATCCAGTTTCAAATCTTTAATTATAATCTGTAATATATCTTAAATTAATAATTAACTAACACCTGTCTAATAAATTAAGCTTAAGAAATTTTAAAACACTGATGCATGTTAAGCCTATCCCTATGACCACTTTACCCCATCTTACTGAAATTACTATAAAATAACATCTGTAATTAATTCAGCTTAATGAGGAAGGAAGTTAGAAGAAGGAAGTTAATGAGGAAGTATTCTTAAGATCTATATGAAGCTTTCTGCAGAGTCAATCTAATGAAAAAATTAAACAAAATGTAGCAGAGAAGTTAAATTAGGTATTCCAACTTCAAACTGCTACATAAATAAAATGGGCGTTTACTCCAACTAAAGTGTTGCAATTAGTATAATTTTGAATGTTAAACTTAGTTCTTAACTATTCAAAGCTAAAATATAAAAAAATTACATTCATACTAATATTCATTACAAAGTTAGCATTTTATTTGATGTATGACCACTTTACCCCACAACATAATTGCATCAAAAGTTTTAGAGTTCATTGGAATTCACTATGATTTCCAACATCCGTAAAAATCGACTTGGTTATTAAAGAAAAACAGACAAAAATCACAAATAATTTCATCTTTATTTAAAAAATTGGAATAGAAAAATTCTGCTACAAGAGTCCTACTTTTGTTTGGGATTGCTATATATTGTTACACAAAATCTTACCGTGGGTGTATGGTGTAAACAGTCCAACACGCAGGATAATGGAGAATGAAGGTTTATTTACAAATATACAGGAAAACACGTAGCACAGGTACAGGAAACAATAGTCCTTGCACAGATTACCAATGTAAATAGACAACAATTCACAGGTAATGACAGTTGATATCTAACAGCATTTTGATATCTAACAGCACAAACAGTCAGCAAATAACTAGTCACGACAATAACAGCTCAGCTCACCAGCTGATTAGCTCACACAGCAGATAGAACTCCGAAGACGTTTACGCTTCACAGTAACCAGTCGTTCAAAAACGCTGCTGTCGTCCAAACGCGGTCTTATATACTCTCCCCGTTAGGCCGTGACGTCACATAGAATTTTCATGAAAATCCTAGATCTCGGCCCTTAATAGAAATATCGAGAAAAGGATTGCATTTTCGAGAATAATATATTTGTCGCCAAGGTCGCCAAATTTGTCGCCAAAATGGTCGCCAAGTTTGTCGCCAAGGTCATGCGTGCCACGAGAGTCGCTGAGGTCACTCCATGCTTCACCTTGTAAAACCCTCTTCCCAACCATAAGACCTGCATTGCTGGGAAGTGACTTTCCATGACTGTAACAATATGTCAAAGGAAAAAACTTACAAAAATTATGTAAGTACATAAATAAACAAATAAGAGTTGCAAAATTGAAATAAATATAATGAATCTAAAAATTAATTCTGAAAACAAATCAGATTTAATATTATTAATACAGATTATATAAAAAATAAATATTATAATTTCACCTTAATCAAGAAGGAATAAAATTTTTTGGCCCCGAAAAGGGCAGTTTTTTATATAGTGAAAACATCAGGAAGTCGAATTCAACAGGCACTATATATTACACTTCATAACACCAGAAAAATTCATACCTGGAAAAGATTATTTCAAAAATACCTCTATTATTTACTGCAGCAGCCAGAACAACCTTGAATTATGAAAATGAAAAAAAATTAAGCACCTATAAAACATGCATACAGTTGATTAATCATTATCTCTGCAGAGGAAACATGAAAAGTAAACTTCAGAAACATTCAATACCTACAGTATAACATTAACATCCAACATATAATTGAATAATATGAAATACATTAAATATGAAATACAATTTTTCCTACTAAAAATAACTACTATGCATTTTAACAATCTCATAATGAATAACTCTACAGTATATTTTAAAAAGTGGGGACCAATAAACTTGGAAACACACCACAGAATAAAGCTTTATTAAATACAAAAGACAATTTTCTGGATGCCTTTCCGAGTAAAGAATATACTGTTCCAATGAAGATAAAATTTTATAAGCAACTAAGCAAAATAAAATATACATGCTAGAATAATTAACACTAAAAATGAAAATTATTATCAGTTTAGCTTCCTTTTCACTTAATTTCTCCAACATTCTTTCTACCGATTCCACTCTATTCCATGATATATACAAAACACATACATAAAATTCTGAATATATACAATGCAATGACAATATATTGCATTTCTTAACACTAGAAAATAATTCATTCCCAGATATACAAAATATTATTTGAAAAAAAATTCCTCTATTACTTACTGTAGTCAAAAGAGCCTTGAATTCTAAAAATGAACTAATTAGTAAAAATTAAAATTATAAAAATTATTATCTTTTTAGCTTCCTTTTCACTTAATTTCTCATAAAATTCTGAATATATACATTGCAAATACAATATACTGCACTTCTAACACTAGAAAATAATTCATTCCTGGATATACAAAGTCAGAAGAGTACTATGTGATCATATTCTATGGTTGGCTATCAAGAACATAATAAAATAATTAAAAGCACACTATAAAAATGTCAGAATATAGAAGCATTCAAAAAGCTGCAATAACATTAATTTTTTGACGCGGTGACGGCGTCTAAATAACACTAGCAACAGCAGCAAATGTAACAAGCATGCACTATGATTGATATATGACAAACTGAACATAAATATAAAATACATCATATTGTAGAAATAATCAGAAAGTCACTACATTATTAATTCTTTTAAGTGTTAACAGTACCAAAATGATCACTAACACTAAATATATAAAAAGGAATACTTTTGCATACACATATTCATCAATTTTATAATGTGACAATAGGGCAAAATTGTTCGCTAACAGCGAAATAAACTTGCCAAAGTTACAATATACAAAGGAGGTATGGTTTTATTTTCCTGAAAATTTAGATTGGAAATAATATAAAAAATTAAGAAAGCTTTAATTTCATTTTTCATACCTCAATTTGATTAAGCATTTGCATCAATTACAAACAGTTATTTATTTAAGATAACGTATATATTCGTTGCTTAAAACATTCCACATTTAAGTATTGTTAAATAAAAGAGTTGAAACATATCATACCTAAATTAGGAGAAGTATTGACAAAGAAAATCTCAAACGAAAATTTTACGAGTGTTGACATTTGAACATAGAGAGATGGCGGGAGTGATTACAGAGTTCAGTTTTTAACGCCAAAAAAATTTCCATTTTCACGCCAAACGCATGCGCAGAATGAGAAAAAGACCGAAAAATGAAATGTCGCTGTCAAGTTCGGACAGAGACTTGCCGTGGCCCGGTTAAAACTTTTAAGCTTCTGCGCATGCGTCGCCTACTGTCGGTTTTCTACTGTTCGCGTGTAAACCCTACTTAAGAGTGAAGTGGTTATAGGTTTGAAAGCCGGGTGCGATAGAGCTGCTCGTCGCAGGCTTTATGTGAATGATTTAAAAACTCATACAGGTTTTCTAATCGATACGGGTAGTGATGTTTTCTGTTATCCTAAGTCGTTTTTGACTAAAGAGAGTACAAAAAATGATTTCGTTTTATATGCAGCTGATGGTACTAGAATAGCAACATTTGATACTAAATAGTTATCACTCGATTTAAGGTTAAGACGCACTTTACAATGGCCATTTATTGTTGCAAATGTTAAGAAGCCTATAATCGGAGCTGACTTTCTGCAGTACTTCGGTTTATTGGTAGATCTGAAGAAGCGTTGTTTGATTGACTCTTTAACTAATCTTACTGCTTGGGTAAATCCACTGTAAGTGATATCCCAGTAGTGAAGACCATCCTTGGTAATTCGGAGTTTTTTTGAAAGTTTAAAGAAATAACCCAGTTTAAGTCCTCTCCTAAGAGTACAATCAAACACGACACTCTGCATTTCATTCCTACTGTTGGACCTCCTGTTAGTGTAAGGGCTCGTCGGTTAAACCCAGTGCAACTCAAAATAGCTAAGCAGGGATTCGAATGCATGTTGGGAAAAGGAATTTGTAGACCATCCAAGAGTAATTGGGCTACTTCCTTACATATAGTTCCTAAAGGTGCATCTGATTGACGACCTACGGGAGATTATAGGGCCTTGAATCGTATTACCATACCGGATAAATATCCTATACCTCACATTCAGGATTGTATGCATATTCTAAAGGGGAAGAAGGTATTTTCAAAAAAAGACTTGGTACGTACTTCTCATCAGATACCTGTGCACCCTCCAGATATCCTATGAACTGCGGTTATTACACAGTTCGGACTTTTTGAATTTTGGTCTATGTCAGCCGCGCAGACTCTTCAGAGATTTATTAATGAAATTTTACGAGTGCTCGATTATTGCTTCGCTTATCTGGATGATATTTTAATTGCCAGCGAAAATCAGATTGAGCATAAAAGATATTGCAGGCAATTTTTACCCGATTTAGAAAATACGGTATCGTAATAAATGAGTTTAAGTGTGAATTTGGCAAAGACACAATAGATTTTCTGGGGCATACAATTAATATTAAAGGATGCACTCTGTGATAAGGTTAAGACAATCCTAGATTATTCCAAACTTATTACTATAAGTGATTTACGCCAGTTTCTGGGCATGGTGAATTATTACTATAGGTTTATATCCAACATTGCAACTATTTTATCACCGTTGAATCAACTGTTAGTTGGTGCAAAAAAAACGTGTAAAAGAGAGGTTCAGTGGAATGTTGATACTGAGAAAAGCTTCCAAAATATTAGGGATATTATGGCTAAAGCAACACTTTTGTACCATCATTTCTGAAGATGCAAAATTGGCGTTGGTTACAGATTGTAGTGACTTCGCAATGGGGTGTGTGTTGCAGAAGATTTCTTCCAGTGGTCCTAGGCCTCTTGGTTTCTTTTCTAAGAAACTCTCACCTGCTCAATGTAAATATTCAGCTTACGATTGAGAGTCATTGGCGTCATACAGTGCCATACAGCATTTTAGGCACTTATTGGAAGCTCGCGTTTTTACCTTTTATGTGGATCATAAACCTTTAATTTTTGCGTTTACGCAGAAACACGAGAAGGCCCTACCGAGATATTTCGGTACCTGCCTTAAATACCTAACTGGTAAGGGAAATGTTGTAGTGGATAGGTACATTGTCTACGATTTGTGAAATACACTTTTCATCTTTGTCTGATTTAGAGTTGTGAGCAAATCTTCAAGACACGGACGAGAGTTGACAGGTAGCTCAAAATTCAGTGGTCATTTAGTCAAAGTACAAATGCCAGATGGTGTTAGTTCCTCACATGCAGATAATTCTACTGGAATAAACAGATTTTATGTACCTCGTCGCTTAAGACGTAGAGTCTTTAACGAATTACACGGTTTGTCACATCCAGGAGTACGCGGTACTAAGCAGCTTATGGGTTCGAAATACGTTTGAACAAGTTTTATTAATCGTTATTTTGAATAAAATCCTACAATTAATTAGGTAAAAATATTTTTAAAAAAGACAAATAATAATTTCAAATTTGTCATGAGAAGAAAAACCTCATCGAGAACACATTTTTCTCAAATTTAATACCTTTTGGATGAAAAAAAAACCTAACTCGAATATATATGATTTTTTTAAAGCTTTTTAAGCTAAATTTTGAAGGTTTACGGTCTTTTCTCAGAAGAATGTAAAAGAAAGTTCTAGTTGATACTTTTACTAATCAAGACATACTTTCTCCTCAAATAAATTCCCAGTACTTAATCAACCAAATGCAAAGAGGCATTAGTTTATACTTTAAATGCAAATATATATTTTTTCAAATAAAATTTTGCTTAATATTCATACATATTTTAACTATTCTCTCTTTTTCGCAGATTTCCCAATTGTTATATATGCTAATATAATAATAATAAACTAATAATGTATGTGTATTTGAAATAAAATTTTATTTCATATTCAGTCAGTATTTTACCTATTCTATTTTTCTCAGATTGCTCAATTCTTAGATATGCTACTGTAATGTTATTTTACCATTGTTATTATCTGTGCTAATGTAACCAATATTAAAACTTTAATGCAAATGTATATATTTTTGTGATAAATTTTACTTAATATTCATATAGTATTTTAAATGTCCTTTTTCTCTCAGTTAGTCCAATTATTACAAATGAACAAAAGGCATTCTTCTCACTATTGGGAATTTTTCTGAGGAGGAAATATGTCTTGGTTAGTAAAAGTATCAACTAGAACTTTCTTTTACATTCTTTTGAGAAAAGACCGTAATCCTTTAAAATTGACCTTAAAATGCAAAAAAAAAGTCATATTCGAGCTAGGTTTTTTTTTTCTTTTTACATCTAAAAGCTATTAAATTTGAGAAAATGTGTTCCTGATTAGGTTTTTCTTCTCAGGACAAGTTTGAAATTATTATTTGTCTTTCTTTAAACATCTTTACCTAATTAGTCGTGGGATTTTATTCAAAATAATGATTAATAAAACTGGTTCAAAACTCAAACGTGAAAAAATTAGGCTTTAATATTTCTATAGCTACATTCACAAAACTGTATAAATAAAGGAATTTTAGACAGAGATAAGAGAAAAAAGACCCCCAAATAAATATTTTTTTTCTTTTTTCATTTTTATTAAAATTTCAATTTTTGACAAATTACAACTTGATTTTTTTAAATGATCTTTAGGGTTTTTTTCGTTAGCGTAACTCAAAATACCCTTTCCACTGCATTAGAATGTGAAATTATCTATCCCACCTTATCCTCTGAAGTGCTTACCTAATATTTGAAGGTCTCCAAAATGATGATAATAATAGTTTTAAAAAAGAAACTAATCTAAAAATCTGTGTTTCTGAAACATAACATTTTTATAGCTTTTAAAACAAATTTTTAAAGACAAACACAACTTTTCTCCATAAAATCACTGCATGTTTTTTTAAAATATGAATTTTTCACAAAGTATTCTTTTGCACATAGTTTACTATATAAACTGAAATTTGAAAATTTTTAAATTCTGTTATACTTCTTTTGAGATCCTGGCCTAGAAAATTAGACTTCATTTTTCTTTCTTTTACTTTCTCCCCCACCCTCACCCTTTTCTAACAATTAAGTGACGAAAATCTGATTTTGACTAAAAAGCAGTAATAATGTTTCAGAAATACAGATGGCGCTGTGACAAATTTTTGCTTCTTACGTACTGTTTAATTTTTTTTAATTCAAAGAAATTGGATTGAAAGTTTTAAAGCAAAGTATGAATTGTATTAAAATTTTGATTGAAGGTTTTAAAGCGAAGTATGAATTGAATTGAAATCAAATTTTGTATCTACGCTTATTCATTTTCATTAAACGAATGAAGAAGAGAATGCAAATTTGGTATTAGAGCTGCAAGAAAGAAAAAAATCCTTGCGTTGAATTACGTCGCAAGTGAGGCTAAAAGAGGCAGCCAATGAGGAGGCAAGAATATCTCCGTGGTGCGAGTGAATGTAAAGAGTGTGAATATGCTGCCGGGGGGTTTTGAGGGCAGTAATCCTCCGAAGGCTCACAGCACAGAAAACGCGTGTTCATATCATAAAACTATTTGCTGAACGTTTACGCAAGGGGAGAGAAAAACTAAATAGATAATTAAATAACGAATACTCTGCAATGAGCATTTATGTTTTAGAATATATTACACATCTTTTAAATGCACTATTCAAATTATTCAGACGGTTTTCATTATTAAATCTGCCGTGATTATAAGTGCATCGAAAATTCATTATCAAATCAACGCATTTTTAATTATTAAAATCGTGTAGTATTCTCATCTACTTATCAAACTCTACTTGGCACGCCTATACAAAAAAAGAAAGAAAGATAAGACAACAAATGCGACTACTGAATTGCGCATAAATTTTTACACAGCGTACTTAATTTAAACAGAGAAATAAGTTTTCCTAGTTGCAGAAAACATAAATTCTGAGAATATAACACATGAGATAGAGTCAGAGCCGGCTCGAACAAAAGCGGGGCCTGGTGAAAAGTTGATTTACGGGGCCTTCCAAGATAGCAATTTTAGTTTGCAGCAAAGTTGCAGCAATCTTGCTCTGGAAATCGCAACAAATTTGACACGGTAAGAGTGCAAGCTTGAAACATTGAAACAAGTTAACGTAAAGGAGTTAGTGACCACGCGTCAAACTTGATACAAGCTTGCCGCGTCAAACTCATCGCAAACTAAAGCAAAAACAGAGGACGAAGACGACCTCGGATTCGGATCCCCGCCATCTCACTTCCTAAACCTGTCGTCCTAACCACTCAGCCAGCTAGACTCTGAGAGGAGAAGAGATTGCGCTAATAGATCATGCATACGATTTATTTTAAACTGTTTTCTTGATTTCACTAATTTTTTAAATTTTGTGTTGAGAATATGATTTGAAGTCAAAGAGGGAGAGCGATTTTCGCTAATAACTACGTTTTGCTAGTAGAATAAATTATGAAATTAGGGTTCAAAAGTCATTGCTTTTAAAATGGGACAAAATGTAAGTTATTATTTTTCAACAAACATTGATTGTTTTTTAGGTTCAGTTTTGTTTATGAAAGTTAAAATTTCAACATTAAAAAAGGCGATATATTTTTCTTTAAAGTGCGAGTTCTATATTTAGTAAAAAGATGGAAAATTTTTCATAAAAAAGTTAAGTTTTTTTTCAAATTATCATCTAGGAGATGCTATTAAATATCGGATGTTTTTTTTAAAAACAGAGACAAAGATTAACTGTAAGTGTGTTGTATCATCTTTGAAGCAAACTTATTTTGCAATCGTCGTGAGACGTTTGTTATAACAACTTCACAGCAAACTTGTTCTGCAAGTGGGTTAGTCGATTATGCTTTGTTACTTTGCAGGAAGTTTGCTGCAATGTTTCCACATCAAGTTTGTCATGACAAGCTAATATCACGAAAAATCAAACTTGCTGCAAGTGTACATGCTATCTGGGTGGGAAAATAATTTCATAAAACAAAATAATAATTTATTGTATTATCCCATTTATAGGGGGAGATAATATAAAATAATATAGAAAAATATATAACACAAACGCAACGAATGCGTAATAATGCTGCAATTCAAGAAGATTTGTGTAAAATATATCAATGTCAGGAAAATCAATCAATGTTGAAATTAAATGGAAAGAGTGTAGTTAATCAGTAAAAGCGTATAGATGCTCATCAGAGTAAGTAAAACCTATACGAACCGCTAAAAAATTAGTGAAATCATAATGTTTTCTGCGAACAGTGCTGGCATAAAGCTAAAAACATTGTCCTTTACAACCTATCAATTTCCATTTAATTTCAACATGGATTGATTTTCATGACATTGATGTATATATATATATATATATATATATATATATATATATAAGTGTAGAGGTAGTTGAAGAAGATTGCAGTCGTTAAATGTCCAAAACGTTTTATTACATTTCGAAAATAGGCAAAATTAAATTAGTTATAGAGTATTCAATAATAGATTAAACTTTTAAAAGATTATGGGAATATTAAATCCATGGACAGAAGAGAAGAATTACGCCTGAAACGGCGTGACTTGCTCAGTGCGTTACATGATTACGAAAGAGGAAATTACACAGATTATATCAAGAAAAATCAAACTTGCTGCAAGTGTACATGCTATCTGGGTGGGAAAATAATTTCGTAAAACAAAATAATAATTTATTGCATTATCCCATTTATTACACTGCACATATTGAAGGGTGGCACAAAGTGGGATCTTAGTATTTTGAGGAGAGTAAACATCAGCGGTGTAGTCGTAAATTAAGCAGTGCCGGAATGCTGGTTAAAGGGGAGGGGGAGGGACAGAATCGAGAGGAGTGATATGGAGAGTGAGCAGAGTATATATATATATAAGAATAATTTTTTGAGTTTGTATGCCCGTTTTTTTTCTTCATGCACTTCTAGACCGTTGGACTTACCGGGACCGAATATGGCAGTAACGCCGTAAATTTTTTTAACAATTTCGAATTAGATTTTTATGCATTTAATTTTAAGTGTTAAATTCAGTTTTTTTGTTTATTTTCACGGGTTTTTTTTAAATCCCTGAAGAAAAGTTATACTTCCGGTGTTTTAATTTATTGGTTTTTGCATTTTCTCTTTGAAATTTATTATATCTATTTCTCTTTATACATTCTTTTTTATCCATGAAGAAAAGTTATACTTCTGGTACCTTAATTTAATAGTTTTTGCAGAATTTTGATCGTCTAATTTAATTAAATCTAAAAGTAAAAAATGTAGAGGGAGTGCTTTGCTCACTTCACGCTTTAGGTACACAATAAAAGATTTGGTCAGTAAAATTGAGGATTCGGCAATAATGACAGAAATATTCCGCGAAATTTACAAAGCCTGATTTACTATTTTTTTATTTATTTCTATGGAAATATGATCAATAATTTCTATAGCAATATATCTTGAATGTAGCCCAACACCAATGTCTAATTTTTGGAGTTCTAAAAGTCTAAAATGATCAGAATAAGGTCTATCACTTTTAGCTAGAATTTCTATACGTTTCGTGTGTACGAGATTGTCACTGTATTTTACTACTCGGTCCCGTTTTCTCCTGAATGGGAAGAAATTGAACGTACTATTGAATATTTACAAGTAAGAAACTCGATATTGCCAGAAATGAGATTTATTCAATCAGTTTGTATATTTAAATGCTTATTTAGAGAAAAGTATTACCAACCGCAATTGCGAAGCGACTATGCGCAGCGAATGTGTGAATATAGAAGAGTGACTGAAATTTTTTGCAGATACGAAGTATATTGATCAGAAGTCATGTTTGATAAAGCTATAATACGTATTCGCCATTCCAGCCCACAATGCAAATGTGGAGAGTATATTTTCCCTAATGTTAACTCAATGGTCGGACGAAAGGAACAGGCTGTCACTTGTGAAGCTGGAAGCAATTTTGACTTGTCATTATAATTTTAAAATGACTTGCACCCAATTTTATAATTATGTGTAAGAAGAAAATGGTATAGTTAAAAAAGTTAAATAAACTCTAAAATATGACTAGGCTAAAAAGGATTTGTCTTGCAACTTTTTTATTATTTTACGTGTTCATTTTATTAGATCGCTTAAACTTTTTTTTATTAGAGTAAAATAAAACCATTTCTTACCCACATTTTTCATGTTTTAATTATTTAGCACTTAAAAGTCCCGTATCAATGATTGCCAATCCTACTTTTAGCGATATTGTACGCGGTAATAAATATTGCTTTTGTTGAGGCCAGATGGGATACATTAATTGAATCACGAATTTTTGGAACAGCCTGTAGAGATTAGGTTCAGAAATTATTTTCTCATCAGTAGACTGATTATGATCTGACATTTTTTTCGAAGAGAAGTGAGGGTCTTGAAGATCCATTAAATGTAACACTGCGTGAAAGTCACTCTTTTGAAATAACAGTTCGCTCTCTTTTAAAAGAACCTAGTGGGAAACATCACTACATATTTTACAACCAAGTTTGCCATTTCTAGACCCCATCCGCGTAAAAAGCGATTTTTTTAATTCCACTCTGAAAGCCATTGTGTCTGGTAATCCCTTTCGATTAGCAGGACTCTCTAATATACATATATTATGTAATCACATTTCTGTATTTCATTAAATGCAATGTTTATACCAGATATTATGTTTAGAAAACTTTTAACAAACATAACAGAAGGATTTCGTTTCAGTTTATGAGAAAATTCTTCACGGCATAATCTATATATATAAAACGCTAAGCATACGGCCACACGAGCGAGTTCTAGCAGTCGCTGCTTGAAGGTCAACCGCAGAATTATAGACAATATGCTGAAGAGCAGGGGTGGGCCACACGCGTGATCTTCGTGGCTGCCGCAAAACGATGCGCTCGGGTCTATTTTTCAGGCGCGGGAAATAAATCGCTTTGCTGCTTATGGTGGTTTCCCTTCGTTTCATATGTTCCACTGTCGGATTACCAAGTAGGCAACTGTCTAGGGGCCCCTGCAACTTTCGGGGCCTCAGGCATCGAAATTTTTTCCGGCATTATCAGGGTTATTTAATTTTTGTAATTTTACTTGGTTTACAAGGGCTCTTTGTACTCGAACGTAGTTAAATTAAAATTAAGTACCACTTAAATTTCAAAACACTATTCTTAGCAATTTTTTCATGTTTTAAATTTCTCTTGCAGGTATGTGCTGCCAATCTTTTTTCTTATAGTTGACGGATTGATTCATAAGTATGAACACCAGAGTCAAATTTTGTATATGAGTATTTAGAATGTACTAAAACAAATTTTGTTGTTTTTTTACCGTTTTGTTAAAAAATTGATTTTTAAATTTAAATTTTTTTAAACGCAAGATAATGATACTTTTTCGAAGCTGACCAGCAATTAAATGTCATATAAAATTTTCAAAACTATATCTATATAAAAACTGCTTATATAGATATTACAATTAAAATCAATAAAAAAAATCTGACTTTGGTAGTTATGGAAGGGGGAGGGCCCGTTAATTGATTTGCCCAAGGGTTAATACAGGACTTAATCTGTCCCTGTTGTGTTCTGTTCCCCATTTTTTGATATTTAAAATAAATATATCAAGGAATACTACTTGGATAGCGAGCTTATGATTCTTGAACTTCCATAGATTTTTTTTCCAGTTTTATATCACAGATGTGAATATTTCAGTTGAAATATTGGCAATTTCATTTATTTTACTTTCACATCATTCAGCTCAATCTTTGGTCCTTTTATATTGCTTTTTTTATTAAATGTTTACATTTTTCTGTTTCTTTTTAAATAAAATTGTTTAAAATAATTGTACTTATTACCTTTTCCCAATTACAACTTAAATTTAATAATTACTCTCTTAAAAATTGATTATTTTGTCCTTTTCATCTGATTGCAGTTCAAAATTAAGAAGTACGCCACAAAATAGTACTCGTGATGCTTCAAAACTAGACGTTGGTATAACTAAAATAAGCTGTTTGTGTCGTGTAGCTGCAAAAGTAACCATCTCCACTTTTCAAAAATACGTTTTTTCAAAGATTATATGTCCATTTGACCCTCTTAACATCTCACCATCATGAATTGGTAATTAGAATGCATTGCCGGAACGCTTCGAATGCCATGCAGTTTATTTTTCAAATCTCATTTTGACTAGATGGGACAGAAAATCCACTTTTCTCATTTGGAGATGGCCACTTTACAGCTACACGGCACATTTATTACTCTGTATCTCAATTCGAAAAAATTTGCGTTGGTGGTAAAAGGAATTAATATGGTTCAATTTAAAGCAGGAATTCTTTCGATTACCTTCTTACTTCAAAGAAATATTTAAGAATCTATAATTTATCTTCAAATTTTTTTTCAGTTGAAGGGCGAAGAAAGCAACCAAAACTCTAATGAAATTATAAACACTTTTGCTTCGTTTTCAAATACGAAGTGCGAGATAAATGGAATGAATCTTTTATTTATACATTTCTAATGTATCAAAAGTTTCACACAAACAACTGTTTGAATTCGCCACTCTATTGCACTAGAAAGCAGAAACAAATGACTGAGCTCGCGTCAGAAAAACTGCAAGTGTGGCCGGCCGTGGTTTGGAATTTGGATACGGCGGTTGAGGGAAATGGCCGCCGCGAGAAAACGGCGAAGAACCGCCTCGTGTGGCCATAGACTAAGGCGGAAAAGGACGTGACGGAAAAAACGGGTTAATTTCTCTTTTGTCGATGGAAACGTCTGTTATTAAACAAAACCGGAAGTCCGCCATGTTACGCATAACTTCATAGGAATAGCCTGTTACTATATTCGTTGTGGTGTAAAATATCTTTTTCTCGCAAAAAAATTAGACGTAGAGTTCACAATATTTCTTACAATATAATGAAACTTTGGAAGAAATGATTTAAAAGAGAAGAAAAATGAAGGAGATGGCTTATGAGAGCCAGAGAACGTTCAGGTCAAAGTCAAGATAGTTTAAGTCAGCGACTTGGGTTTATCTAAAAAAAAGTTTGAATCAAAAACTTGCAAATAAATTTTATCAAACCTTCCCCTCAATTTAAAATTCAGTAATCTTTAAAATTATGTTCTACATTTTAGTATTTAATTTAGAATTCCTTATGATAAATATAAATTTTTTAACAATTTCTTCTTAAATTCATAAGCAGATGGCGCCACTAGCTTAACAGAATGATCTGTAAATGCAACATTTTATCTATTACTACTGTACCTGCAATTAACGTTTCATCTGCCCGTGCAGTACCTGCAAATAACGTTCTATTCTATCGTACAGTGCCTGCAAATAACGTTTTATTCGAACGCATCGTACCTGCAAATAAGGTTCAGGGCCAAATAATTTTATCCCTTCTTGATTAAGGCTGTCTTCGCAAAAAGATGAAGCGAAGGGCTCAACCGAACCCATAGTATGGGGTAGAAAAAATTTGCTGAAGATTACAAAATTGCATATGATTGTTACAGAAATATACTTCTAGAATTAGTTTCTCTATAAAAATTATACGAAAGTCAAAATAAATACTCAAAGAGGGATGTAATTAATAATTCAAAACCCATATTTCTTTTAGGAAAAAACCATTTCATTGCTTCGAAACTTTGTGTCGATCTACAAAGTACCCTTTTCCACAATATATTGCATTATTTTGTTTGCATTGATACTTCATTATGATTATAAACCGAATAAATACATTGAAATCATTAAAACTCTTTTTGTTCGCTAGGAGGCGCTGCAAATGATTCATTCGAATCAGTGAAATTTTCAGGCTTGGCGGTTTCTTCATTTGGCCGTTTGGTACCTAGTAGCTATTCTTTCGCCAACTTAAAATATAGAAACCTTGTTTAACCCTTTATGTCTCGACGGGACTTGTAAGTCCCACTTAATATAAAGTCAAATGAAATTAAAAGTCTTTCATGAATTCCAACGGGACTTTTAAGTTCTTTCATTTAAACCTTCTTCTAATGATCAGTAGATGGCAGCACTATATAAACGGTTTGTTCCGCATGGATATGAGTGAACACTTTCGTCATGCGCTCAGTTTGAACGGCCATTTTGCTGGAAAATTACTGACGTACTTCCAAGCTTCGTAACAACAGAATATTTATTGGTAAGTACTTTATATTTTTTTACCTATTCTTTATGAACTTTCTTGTAATTTTAATTCAAAACATAACCAATTCAGTGAAAATTTTCTAACATGACGTATTATTGTTCTTTTGGGACTTTGAAGTCCCGTTGGGTCATAAAAGTCCTGGTAAAAATTGACTAATTTCTTTTTTGAAATGGATTTTTGTTATTGCATGTTATTATAATTTGTTTTTAACACTTGAATATATTCAGTTATCCTGAAGTATTGCATTTCTTAATGGTTTTTTGTTTTGTCATTGAGTATTTACAAATTTTTAGAGTTTCCCTCCCTTTTACAAAATTCTTTCGATTTCTATTTTTTTAGAATAATGTATAGACGAAGAAAAGGCTTGACGCCAGAAGAAATTAACATTATCTGGGATGAATTACCATCTGATGTTGAAACACCAGAAGAGGACAGCAGTTCTGACGAAGATTCACCAGAACAAAATAAAACAAACAATCAAAGTTTGAATCCGGCAAACATTCATAAAATTTCAGACTCTGAAAGCGATTCAAGTGAAGACACTGAAAGTGAAGAAATTACACCAAAAAGAATTTGGAAGAAAAGAGATTGTACATCAACTATCCCTATATTTAGCTTATCTCATGGAACATGTGTATCAGCTTTCGAAGGTAAAACATTGCCTACCGATTTTTTTTAAACATTTTTAGACGATGAAATTATAAGTAATATTGTACTTCAAACAAACCTCTATTCAAATCAAAAACAAAGGAATATAAAGCCTATTTCTAAAGAGGAGTTTTATGGATTTTTGGGACTAAATATGTTATTTAGCTACCACCGTTTACCTCGAGTACGAAATTATTGGAGCAGTGATATAGATTATTCTGTACCTGTTGTTCCTGATACTCTTTCACGAAATAGGTATTTCCAGATATTAGGTAACTTGCATGTAAATGACAATGAAGTAATACCAAAGCAAAATACTGATAGACTGTATAAAATTAGACCACTTATGGATAAACTAAATAAAAATTTTCAATCACTGAGAATGCCTCATCAAACACAAAGTATAGACGAAAGCATGATATTATTCAAAGGCCGCTCGACACTCAAACAGTACAATCCTAAAAAACCAATAAAAAGAGGATACAAACTATGGTGTCGTTCAGATATGTCAGGTTACATGTATGAATTTGAAGTATATCAGGGAAAAGATGATTCAGAATTCAAAAGATTTGGTCTAGGAGGGAGTGTAGTGCAGAAATTAACCAAATCTCTTGTCAATAAAAATCACATCATAATGATGGATAACTTTTTTTCCTCTGTGGAATTGTATGAATATCTAAAATCTGTTGGTATATATGCATGTGGAACTGTACAAAGTAATCGCAAAGGTTTACCGTCTCTTGCAGTAGACAAAGCTTTGAAAAGGGGTGATTTTGACTGTCGAATAACAGACCAAGGACTTTCATACTTCAAATGGAAAGACAACCGCTGTGTTTTTTTCTTGTCCAATTACCATGGAACTGAAGTTTGTAAAATTCAAAGAAAACAAAAAGATGGTTCAATTATGGATATACCAGCTCCTACAATAGTAAGAGATTATAACCGTCACATGGGAGGCGTGGATAAAAGTGACATGCTAAAATCACTATATGATAGAGATAGAAAGGCCAAAAAGTGGTGGCATCGTCTCTTTTTCGGTATTATAGAAATTGCAATGGTAAACTCGTATATTTGCTACTCTGACATACAGGATAAAATACCTCTTCTAGAATACAAACGAAGGGTAACACAAGGTCTAATAACAATGTCAAAAGTGTCTTCGAAGAAAAGGGGAAGACCTAGATCAGATGCTGGAGAGATAAGTGAATTACCACCCCCCAAAAAACGCAAGACAGCAAATTTTTCCGTTTCTGATGACATAAGACAACAAAACAAAGGTGCACATTGGCCAGTATTTGTAAAAAATAGAGGACGGTGTGAGTTTTGTGCTTCGAAAAAAATTGAGTCACGACCGCATTCTCAGTGCACATTATGCAAAGTATTTCTTTGTGTTAATGAAAAAAAGAACTGCTTTTATCAATACCATAATTAATTGTGTAAAAATATATTACTTTTCATTTATATTTAATAATTTTTTCTTCTTCATACTAATGGATGTAATGGCAATGTAATGAATATAAATCTCGACGGGACTTTAAAGTCCCGTGTAATATTCTGTGTTATTACAATAAAAATAATTATTGTAAATGAATCTCAATTTTTGTGTGTCTTTCTACAGCTAAATTGAGCATTAAAAAAATGTATTGCACAAGTTTTTGAAAAACATCATAATTTGGGACATAAAGGGTGTTTAACCGCATGGTGTCAAGCTGAAATAGGACTTGCGTTTTTCTGAGATGTGTAGGCTTGAGGGTAATTGATCCTGGTTCCATCGTTGTAAAAAAGGGCTTCTGTTTGTAGTAACGTGATTTTCCCTCAGCACGATTTTTCAGCTATTGTAATAATATTTGTTAGATAATTTACTATATTCCGATATGTAATTAATAACACGTGCGCAGTTATATAATTAGGAGCTAAGGTAATTTTAGTTTTTCTTGTTGATGTGACTTCCAAACAAAAACTCAGCTAGTTCCAATCCGTTGCACACTCACATAATGCGGTAATTCATTTTGGAAAAATGTTACATCACAATTTTCTTAGGGTGTTAACAATTTCGTTACTTCTTATTCAACAAATATTACATCCAATTTCATTTCAATAAACATTACTTATAAATTCATTACTTCGGATAATAACAATTGCGATAAACTCCCAGTCATCAAAAATTAGCGTGATCAAACAGTTTTTCCTCATTTTGGAAAGATTTCTTTTGTAGTAAGACACTTAGAATAAGATACTTACAGGAGTGACATATTCTCTGAAATTCAATAGGGGACGGGAGGATCGAGGGAATGTCGCGTAAGTAAGGTGATATGGTTGGGGAAAAAATTAATAAAAACAGTTTAAAAGACACACTTTTATTGGTGCATTAAAAAGTAAATTTTAGAAAAATTTTGTACCTTTTAATTTATATTCATAATTAAAAATCAATTTTTAATTTTTCATAAATTTTTTCTGGAATTTCTACCAGTGAGGTAGGTTAAAAAGTCGAAGCTAGTAAGATTGGTACATCTGAAACAGGAATGCCAATTCATATATCGCCCTGGTCATCTGATTCCGTTTGGAGATGAATGCAAGATAGTCCATAATACAACTTTGAAACACATCGTTTATCCAGCAATTCTGATCGAGTCTAAATGTATCAACAGTTTAATTAGTTTAGTTATATAGATACGCTCCGTTTTGAAACAACGCGAGGGCCATTTCGGGATGCTTCTGAACCGCGGTCACATGACGAGGATAGCGCCTGGGCCGATACCTCCATCTCCAAACTTCCACACCACATCAGTGATAGGATTTTTGACTCTCGACGCTAGATTGCACTGGACCTTCATACACAGCAGTTTTCGATGGTTTCGAATCTGGAACCATCCATCCCCGAAGCCGACCCCTTAACACCAGGCCACTGCTGACACTCTTTTTTTAGAGGAAGTAACTAAGATTGAAATAATTATTAAATTTTATTTCTAAAAAATTAGATCCTGAAAATTCTTACATCCCAACTTTTATAACATATGAAACATGACCACTCTAATGTTACAAATATAGATTAATCTATCCGAAAAAATAATTGAAAATCTGTTCATGTTTTTGTTCTCATTCTGATTTTTATTATCAAGATATTTTTATTCTTTACTTTATCTTTTGCTTTTTAAAATTAAATGTAATTATTTATACAATTCTATTTACCTTGACATGTTTTCTCTTTGTAACGATGGACTTTTGTAATTTATTTTTCGTTCACTTTCTGGTGTACTAGAGCAGGGGTGGGGACTTATTAAATTTAGGCAGTTAGGCAAAAAGCCACTCGAGCGGAACCTTATACAGACAATTATAAATTTCACTGCAATTTGTAAGTAGCTGGTAAAGCCGCATAAAAATCTCAAGAAAGCCGCACACGGCCTCAAGGCCACAGGTTCCGAATCCCTATGCCAGAGTTCTGTAATTTTGTATACCTATATGCTATCGATGACAATACACTATTTTAATATTTTCAAAACTTAAATATCGGTTGATCGATTAATTTAATTACATTCTAATTCAATTACCCAAATTCTAATTCACATGAAAAATGGCCACTCCAGTTTTACGAATAAGATGAATCTATCTCAAAAAATCAGTGAGAGAATTTACTGTTTTTATTTTCTCCTTCATCTTGGTTTCTTTTTTACAAATTGTCTTTAATATTAACACTGGCGGGACCACGCGCCTTATATACGCAATACTCTCTCAGAGCTACACTAGAATCCAGAAAACAAATGTCACAAATCGAGTCCAAAAAAAGATTACAAAAAAGTGCTTTTGTAATTTTGTATATATAAAGTTTCTATTCGCATTATAATGAGGTAAGTAAAACGGGTATTTATTTAAAAATTCGCCTTAATTTTCTAAAATTCAGCGCTGTTGAGGCGGGAGAAGATATTAACCTATAATTCTAAAATTTCGTTAAGATGTTGTTGTTAATAAATAGTAACTTTTAAGCACTACCGCAAACCTATCAAGTAAATCTGTGATTTTTTTATTAATTTTTGAATTTTAACCATTTTTAGTTCCATTTTCTGCCCTTCGAGGCGACAGAAGATATCAACTCAGAGTTACAAGATTTTGCACACTTTTTAATGATGGGAGTTCGCAACTTTTCCGCACTGCCGCAAAAAGATCTAAGATACTTCGACTTTTTCGGCCCGCCCTACTACAGAGGTTAAGGCTACAACGACTTACATTAATCCAATGCTTGCCTCTAAACGACATTTCTGGAGCGTACTGTTGTCAAACATCTATTTCATATGCTTACAAATGCTTTACTAAATTAGCCTTTTTTGGAATTTGAGAGATTGGCTTGTATTTTAACGATGCCTAAAAAAAAAAAACATAACTCCGAATCTTGTAATACTCAAAGTTATATATTTTCAATTAAAATATTACTATGGTATGGTATATACTATTATATGGTATAAAAATATTTCTGGAGGGATAATTTGCTCCGAACTTACAGAGAAAAACGGTTTCGGTTAATTTTAAATTAACTGACTGTTTAATTAACTTTTGCGCTTTGAAAAGTTAACAGTAATCTTCCCCTTGTCTTAATTAATAAGTGTGCAAAGTTTGGTTGAAATCAGTGGCGTGGTTTAGGAGGAGATGTAGAACATACATACAAACCCACAATCACTTTTATTTATATTAAGATAAATATTACCTGCCAAAACTTCAGAGATGTGTGGAAAACAATAATATATTTTTGTTACGTAAGTATTCCTACTACCCTCCCGTAAGAAAATCTGACATTTAAAGTTTAATTTATTTAAGTGTGTACCAATTATTAAGCGTTTTATGAATTTCTTTGCAGAAAAGTGGGTTTTTTATAGAATGTTTGTGATTACTTTTAAATGAACTATTTCACCTAACGCAAAATTGTGAACTAGGAAAGCTAACTAGTATTGATTTTAATTTGAATTCAGTTTGCTATTATTTTAGAAGCATAATTACTGTGATCGAAACATCCATTATTCAAGTTTTCAGGTACACACTTGGAATTAACTCTGTTATAAGCTTAGTTTGGAAAAAAATGCAATCATCAAAGTATATGCGTTTGTTTTCACTAAGTTTCTAAAACTAGCTAAAAGAAATATATTTCATACAATTTTCCGACAGAATGGCAAGTTAACACTTTTGTCCGATCCTCCTTCTTTATAGCCAAAGGCAAAAAGCAGGACCCTTTCTTTTGTAATATAAGAATGTGTGGAATCACTGCCGTATTTTTATGAGGGTAGGGAACCCTTCAGTTCTTTTGAAGTGTCAGAAAGTACCATTTATTTCCTTTTTGGTAAGAAGGTTGTAAATTTGATGAAAACAATGACGTCACAACCTAGTAAACATCAGCGCCATCTCTTAGGAAAATGCATTTTTAAAATTCTACGAGGCAAGCCTTAAGGTAAAAGCAATAAAAGGAAACATCTTAAGATTTTTATTTATTAATAATATTGTCTTTTTTTATGTTCAAAGTGCTAAGATGTCGCACCACAATCTCTTTATTAATAATATTAAATATAATTTGTTTTTAGAATTAATTTTTAGAATAGTTATATTTGTTTTAACTTTGCAAGTCTTATTTATTTTCTTTGAAAGTTTTATTTGAAGAAAAATATTTTTTTGAGGCTAAAAAATTTTATAACGTGCTAATTTAAGTTAAAGCATCAGAAGTAAAATAAAGCTGATTCATATATATATATAAAGATTTTAAAATAATTGTGCTAGGATGCAGTGTCTTCACTGTAGCGAGCGAAGTGAGCATAGTTTGTGTAGCAATCCTCCTGGGGGTTGGCGAGCTTTAGCGAGCAGGGGCGAGAGCCCCCTAGTCAAAAGAATAGGCTTTTCGTTACTAAGATTTGGACAATGTGCAATAGGGTGGACCGAAAAGTACAGGAAAAAAAAATTCGAAATTATTTTTGGTATGGGCGGGAAAGTCGTGTCTTAACTACAGGGTTCGTACACATTTCCTTAAAAGAAAATCAAGGACTTCTAAAGACTAAAAAAAACAAAAAATAAGGACCTCTAAATTGAATAAACTTAACGAATTGTCGCACGCATTTTTAAATAAAATCTCATTTTTGCAAATTCAACCTATTAGATGATAAATTATAATATAAAACATAGAAGATACATTACAAATTTAACACAACAAAACTCCTAAAAATATGAGTTATAAATTGATGGAAAAAAACCCATGAAACTGGTAATCAAATTAAATATCTTTTAATTCCAAACTTTTTTCATTTAATTTTACATCCAAGGTCTTTATTTTAATTTCTTTTTCAGAAATTGTTTTTCTTAGTTCATGCGATTGAATAAATCAATTTATGTCCTTTGACTTTTCAGCCTCATTAGCTAAATCATTTGCTTTCTCATTTGTTTGGTGCATGTCCGTTTGGAGGAACATTTTCTTTTGTTTTAAAAAATCTATTTCTTCCTCTAGAGCTTCTCGTTTCAGTTGTTTTGTTTCAGTCTTTTCTTTGGATCTTTCACTTTCTAAATACTGTATGTATTTTGCTCTAGCTGAGGTGGCAGCCGTCCTCATTTCTTCAGTAATTTTTAAGTCATAAATAGCCCCAGACAGCTTAATAAATTAATGATTTACACGCTGGAAAATATATGAAGCATCTTTTCAATTTTCTATTTCCAGGGCCTTGTTCACCGAAAAACCTCACTGTCCATGTGACAGTATTAATACCATTTTGATAATCTTACAAACTTTTTCATAATGATTATTGCTAAAATAAGTTTGTAAAAAATTATCAAGGGAATCACTCTTTGGATTGAAAGAAGTAAATTCAAATGAATTTGGCTTTACAATATTTAACAGAAAATCTGCATAGAGTAACAAAATTTCGTCGCAATCTTTTCCCAAAATATGTTTATTTTGCGACAATACAATCAATACCTTTTTCATTTTTTCTTGTGCTTTTTCGGGATATCCAGCCATTACTCGAGGATCAATGCAAATCGAATGTCTTACTAGTGCGTAATTCACAGGACATTTCTGCATGAAATGTTTTATCATTGTTATGATGTTTTTCCGACTATCCTGTCTGAGTGTGAAAACATCCTAGTCTGCTAATTCCTTATTTTGTATCTTTTCTTTTATTAGTTTGCTCTGCAGAAAATCCTAAATACACTTAACTTTTATCATTATGCAAGTTTGGGTCACTGAAGTTGAATTTGCATAAAGTCTCAGGTTTCTCAATTCTTTCATTCTCTGGTTTCAAAATTTTGAATGCAATCATTAACAAGCTTTAAAACATCACTGGCAAAAAATGGAAATAAAGGTTTATCACTTTGATACTGTCCTAAAAATGGTAGCAGCACTTTTGACAATCATTCCTATGGAACCATGGACCAATAAAGGCCATCTGTAACTCCTTCCTTATTTCCCAAAGTGTATGCGATGGATATGGATTCGTAGAACGCGAGCAATGTCGTCCCCCCACCGCATTCCGCGAGAGCCACGTCGACCGAGATTAGAGCCGATGAGAAGGAGGAATTAGAAAAACGATAATCGGTGAAATTTTAACTTTTTTAATAATGACAGAGTAAAAAGTAAAGACTTTTTAAAAATGGGACATAAAAATAAGGATTTGTAAGGACTTTTAAGGACTAACTGTAAAAGTAAGGACTTTTAAGGACGCGTACGAACCCCGAACTATATTAGTTTATATAATCTTTTTATTGAAATTCATTTATATCTTCCGGTGCCCCAAGCGCCTCAAAAATAGTTAAATTGAATTTTTTTATGAAAATTTACAATTTTTTTTGTTTTGAAATTATTTTTGGCATGGGGTGGGAAAGTTGTGTCTTAGGTATATTTTACAAATATCTATTAAAAATTGTGAATTAATGAAAAATATTTGAACAATTGGCATATTATTCAAATATTAAAGTATAAACTAATAAATAATTATAATTTTATTATAATGCATGAAGTAAATTTAATAGTAAAAGCAATAAATCACAAAACTTATAAAAAGCGAACTTACATCATAGATTTTTTTTAAATTCTGTTAGTTTGAAGTTTTATATAATTCTAAAGGATGTAATCCTTTTTGGTATTATAATACTTGTTAAGACTTCTTGATTGTATCCTATTCAATATGAAGCCGTGTCTCTTCTCTTCTCCATATACAAATTCCGATGCTTCAGACACTAAGCGAAAACATCTTTCTACAGCTTGGATACGGCATGGATATTTTGATCATTCCTCCGTCTAACTTTTACCGTGGCATCAATTTCTCTAAATGGCACATTCATCAAAAGAGGTGATTCAAAAGGTCCAACTCGTTGCCAGTTAAATAAGTGCAAAAAATTCTTTGCTTTAAAGTCTATTTTTGGTACTTGAAAAATTCTTATGATGATCCTTTGTTTTCATTTCTAGCACAAATTAGTTTTCGTAGTGCTAAAGACCTTATATTCTCTCTGTTATCTGTGAGCATTGACAATAGCAAATTTTCAGGATGAGAAAAGAAGCTATTTCGTTGAATAAAAGTGTGTAGTACATTTCTTAAATTTGGTTCCAAATATCTAAAAAATGAATTGACTCTCCAAATATGCAGCACTCCTTCTGTTATGGAGGGCTTTGTCTTGACATGGAACCATACAGATTGTATATACCTTCATAATATATGTTGCAAGATGAATAAGATTGTCAGATGGTTTTTCTGTGACCACATACAACCTTAAAATTCTACTGGCAATTGTTAGCCGCCTTGAGTGAGCAACTGAACCAGGCTTTCTTAATGCCAGGTCAGAATAACATTCACCACATGATAACGCTAGGCAATTGTCATATAGATATTGCTGAGAACCATTCTATCTATATTATGTGGCACATTCTCCACACTTATTAAAGAAAAAAGAGCTACAGGTAGCTCCTCGCAGATTTTGATTGCTTTACCAATTGGTCGACAAAATTCTTTAGGACCAGTTGTTGCACCATCCAAAGAATTTAGTAGATGACGGAGAGGTAACTCATTTGTTTGAAGCAAACAAATTCACTATTGTAATGGTCTATTGAGGCCAGTTCTATCAAGCGAATAATACCTCCCCTGTGCTAAGTATTAACATTTGTTCCAGCGCATCCAATTACTGTTAGCCCATTTAATTGCATATTAAAAATTTGATACAAAAAAATTGAGTATTGCTTCTTTTATGGCTTTTGCTCCTCCTGTTGCAGCAGTAGCATGTCCGATATACAAAGAGTTAGGTTCGTTTACAAGAGTATAATGCTCCTCCTTCGTGGTCTCTGGGTAGTACTTTGTGTCCTTCTAGATTAGCACTTTTGTGTTAACTTTTCTCTCATCGAAATATAATCCGGTTAAAAGAGACCAAGACACGGTTACCTTAGTATACTCTACAACTGCATTTTAAAGCTTTTTACGCTGTCTACGAATTTTCTTGCGATCTACCACATGTGAAGTCTCTCCTTCGTGTACAATTCCAATGTCTTGTAAAACAGCACTGGCAAATGAAGCAGCTGCTCTATCTGAAATTCCGTAGCAATCACATTCCATTGCTACGGTAGGGATATCTAAACGAATTTATGATTGATATTCCAAGATAATTACATCTATATCTGTAATATAAGGACAAAGACATAGTGTTGAGCTCAAGTAGTTCCATTGATTGCGCATGAGCAGCATCAGCATCAGTTTTAACCATTTTACGTTTTATTCTTTTGTCTTCCATTTGTTTTCTTTTTCTCTTTTGTTTAGTCCCAATTACGTCCACTTCTCCAATAACCATTTTCCTTTCTAATCTTTGATCTTTTATAAACAATCGCTCAACAAGTGGAATTTTCATGCCTTTTTGGCATTTACATGTATCGAAATTTGTACACTTACAAAATGTGATATCAAACAAACACGATATTTTTTCATTACGATAATTTTCCAATTGTTGTTGGTATTTTTATCATTCCTTCGCCCTTTCTACGTTTCTCCCTGTAAAATTGTTTCTTTAACACATTTTTAATTTGCATATATTTTTTTTTGCAAATATTTAAGCGTCTTAGGGCAACGCAAGATATTAAAGTTGAAAAAATTCTGCATGTATGCTAGTACACATTAAAGACAACTTTTGAACCCTATGCCGATTATTTCCCCACACTTTGAATTTTCGATCCACCCTAATGTTCGATGAAATGAACTTTCTCAGAAAACCACAAATGCAAAATTCCTGATAAAAAATATATTAAAAAAATGTTATCAAGATATTCAATTAAATTACCTTTATTAGAAAATTATTTTCAGCACACATCGAAGGATGGAACCGATTCATTTGCATGAGAAGAGAAATCATAATTAAAAAATCGATTGAGAAAATTCTTTACTACACACACCACAAGATGAAAGTTTTTTTACTTGTATGAATTCGTCATAATACACAGACAAATACCGTCAGCATAAATCACCAGAATAGTGGTTTTTTAGTTGCAGAAGTTCAATAATGTCTATTTAAATCAATTCATTGTTTGTATGGATTCCATTAAGAACTTTTAAATCAACTTTATAAGAATAATTTCAACCACATACATCACTAGAAAAGGAATTTTCATTTGTATGAGTTCGGTGATGCCTATTTAAATCACATTTCCGAGAAAAATCTTTATGGCATACATCACAAGAATATGGCTTTTCCTTTGTATGAATTCTATAATGAACATGTAAATAACTTTTCCTAGAAAAATCTTTATGGCATACAACACAAGAAAAGGACTTTTCATTTGTATGAGTTCGATAATGTTCACTTAAACTACTTTTCTGAGAAAAATCTTTATGGCATACATCACAAGAATATGGCTTTTCCTTTGTATGAATTCTATAATG